>JAULBS010146153.1:0-12416 GCA_032355785.1 Symmetromphalus regularis | reverse complement strand
TAAGTGGTATACACCTACCCACTGAGCCTTGCGGAGCACTCACTCTGGGTTGGAGCCGATACTGAGATTAAAAATCTTATGCCTCGACTGAGATTTGATCCCAGTACCTACAAGCCAGAAGTCCGATAGCTTAACCACTGCACTAACGGGGCCTGGAATGCTTATTCACAACATAAGATAATGGATTAGTATACAAGAAGAAACCCGCTGGTGCAATAATTATTTATCTTAATTAAATAATTGTCATGTTCAGACATTTTTAGCCAAAGATTTTTAAAATTAATTTTACCTATGATACTTATTCCATTTTTGTTTTATTTACATACATAATTAAAAGGAACCTAAGCCCCTACATTTTTTATACGCAAGTCATCATCTTCAAATAGCTGTGTAAAGTTATTTTAATTTGAAACGTTTCTACACATTTTTCACGCAACGTGTTTTATTCTTCAAATAAAAAAACCTATATCTATATATAACAAGACAGCCGTTTGTGCCGTGTCACTATAGCTTGTATCATTATTGCAGGTAAAGCATGTACAATCAGGTTAGGACAGGAGGGGGGTTCAGGTGGGACATTTGGCATGGGCCTACGAATTTGAGGGAGCCTATTCCTCCTGGCATTTAACACTGAATACAAAAATACTTAATAAGCAGTTTGAAATGGGGGTCCTAGATTTCCATTTGGCCCGGGTCTATTACTAGCTTTGCACGGGCTTATGCGGAGTCAAGGATAGGAATAAAAAAAAAATCGCAAAGGTTTTAATAAAATGAACTGTTAACTCGCGACAGCTGTTTAAGTAGGCTTGCTTGTTTGGAGCACATACAAGATTCACAGAAAATGTATAGGAAATTGTTTAAAGTTAAAAAAAAAAATAATAAAAAAAAAAATATATATATATATATATATATATATATAAAGGTAATTTTATATGATTAACTAAACATAGAATATGTCGGTGTTTCTTGGTTCGTTTTCATGCGGATGTAAACAAAACAAGAATTTAAAATGAAAATTAGTAAAAAAAATATCTGAACTATATTCAACCAAAAAAAGAAAAAATGCAAGTTGAAATATTTTTCTTTCATGGGGTGATCACAGTAATGCTCCACGTGCGCAACTTGTAATATTATTGCACCCACACACCTCCTCCTAAATGGTGTGTTTATCTAATTCCAAAATTTCTGCCATGAATGTTGTCTAGTTTATGAAATAAATGACTTGATTACATGCATACTTTCTGTTTTGTGTTTAGTATATTTGCATTTTGTTTTCGCTCTATGCTGAAGAGAGGCTAGGACATAACATGGCTTTTAATAAACCAGTTGCTAGGCATTGAACAAAACGGAAATTTATGGCCATTTAGATGGGTTGAAAACTTGGAAGTTTCTTGCAGACCAACCGGAAGCAGTTTGAGCGTTGTCATGGTAAAAGGTGACATTGGTGTTGGGTCATGGTTGAACATTCAAAAATGATCCGAAATCATCAATGTTTTTTTTTATCCTTTCTGGTGCATGTATACGTGCTTTTCCTGGAAGCTGTAGCTCAAACGGTAGAGTGTCTGCCTGTGAACTGGTCGGTCGTCGGATCGATCCTTCTCAGTGGACCCATTTGCAGTTTGTGCTATTTTCCATTTCAACCAATGGTCCACAACTGGTCTATCAAAGACTGGGGTATTTGCTGTCCTGTCTGTGGGACGTTGCATATAAAAGACACCTTGCTGCTTATCGGAAGGAATATCCTATGTGGCGGTAGCGGGTTTCCTCTAAAGACATATGTCAGAATGACCATATATATATATGACGTCCAATAGCCGATGATCAGATAAAATTCAATGTGCTCTAAAGGCGTCATTAAATAAAACAAACTTTACTTTCCACATGTGGCAGGAGAGTGGTTATTTTTGTTGTTGTTTATTTCTTTAAATTTCGTAACTTTTTGAACAGCCACTAATAACCAGTTTGTTATTTGCATGAATTGAAAGTTGCTTAACTGCCATATGAAATATTGATTATTGAATGAAAGTTTTAGCCCTGCAATGCTTCATTTTATTCCTGCAGGTAGGTCTCATTGCTACAGGTAACGATTGCCCCAAAGTGAACCTGCAGTATGACAACGAAGCTGGCTTACTGGATTTGTGCGCACACGTACACAAAGTTCTTAGCAAAACTACTGACCATACTGATGATTCTGTTAAAGCATCTGCCATGAGAAAAACAGCATTTCAGGTGAGTACTGCCACTCTGTCTTTAAACAATCCTTTGATTCTTTAAACAATCCTGTCATTCTTTAAACAATCCTTTCATTCTTTAAACAATATTTTCATTCTTTAAACAATCCTTTCATTCTTTAAACAATCCTTTCATTCTCTAAACAATCCTTCATTCTTTAAACAATCCTGTCATTCTTTAAACAATATTTTCATTCTTTAAACAATCCTTTCATTCTTTAAACAATATTTTCATTCTTTAAACAATCCTTTCATACTTTAAATAATCCTGTCACTCTTTAAACAATCTTTTCATTCTTTAAACAATCCTGTCATTCTTTAAACACTGTTTTCATTCTTTAAACAATCCTTTCATACTTTAGACAATCCTGTCATTCTTAAACATTCCTCTCATTCTTTAAACAATCCTTACATCAGAAATATTCCTTTTGCTTAACAATTACAGATAACAACATTAGGACATAGTCATTGTTCTTTTGGTTGGTTTTGTTTAACAACAGAATCATATAATTATCATGTTACTTTGACCATAATGCTAATTGGCTTTTTTAAGCATGCATTACATATATGATGTCATCATTATATGATTATTATTATTATCTTTGGTCCAAAATTGATTTATTAATCATTGGCTGTTTGATGTGGGACATTTGGAAATTTTGATATATAGGCAAGTGTGAGCCAGCCTCCAACAGGTTTTGAACTACTGAACCACTGATGCTCACTGACATACTCATTGTATACCTGTTTTAAATAAAGGTATATTATTCAGACATAGCAGTTGTCTTTTTAAGTCAAAATTTTGTTCCAGCAAAAACCTTTGGCATTTGAATGTACTGTTTTTAACTCTTACAGTATGAGTATTCTCTGTTGAACAGGACTCAAACTGTAGCGTTTCTGCCTGTGAACCGATTGGTTGTCAGATTTATCCTTCTCAGTTGACCCATTTGCAGTTTGTGCTATTTTCCGTTCCAAGCAGTGGTCCACAACTGGTTCATCAAAGGCCACGGTATGTGCTGTCCTGTCTGTGGGACAGTGCTTATAAAAGACCCCTTGCTGGTTATTGGAAAAAGTAGCCTATGTGGCAGCAGCGGGTTTCCTCTAAAAATTTATGTCAGAATGACTGTATGATTGATGTTAAATAGTCGATGATAAGATAAAAATCGATGTGCTCTAGGCGTCGTTAAATAAAAACAAACTTTACTATTGAACAGGAAGTTCTGGAACTGGCACAGCGCAAGTTTTTACGTCACTTGGACGACTACGCAAGCAAGCTGGATCGAGAGGAGTTCCCGCGGCTGATCATCATTGATTTGGCAGATGACAAGAAGGACGTTGACAGTGATGTAGTCGGAGATCCTGATCAAGAATTTGATATGGAGATATCCAAGCTGATGCAGGATAAGACGATGGACCCAGCAGAACAGGAAGATAAGATGCAAGATGCTTATAATAAAAAATTACTCAAGGTATGTGTCTTGTTAGGTCAAATCTTTTCTCAGGTAATGGCTCAGTCTAAAATGCACCATTTACCGTGTGGTGGGGGCTTAGTGTATAACATCCCGGTTTCCGTGACATGGGGAATCGTAGGATTCTCCCAAAAATCTGTACCACAGTCACATTAGGTTCGGTGTGCTTACAGGGCCCCTACAGACTGACAAAACATTTTTGGGCGATCATATATTAAGGACATCGTAAAGGCATTGTAAGTTAACCTTATAGCCACCATAAGGTCACTGTATGATGGCCTTATGATGTCCCGACATCTTTGGAGCATCGTGTGATCTCCCTGCAATGTCTTGCAGAGTCCATGTGGTGCCATTCCACCATTCCACCCTCATTAAAAAAATGGTACGTTCTTCAAAAAATTATAATTCCAAATTAATAGTTTCCCATGACCCTACAATGTCCCAAAATCGGGCAAAAACTGACAATGTCCATAGGATGTTGTCAATGCCATAGGATATTGTTAGAAACACACATCTTACAGGTATCTTACACACTATGTATTTGTGATTGAGCAATTACTGCAAAGAGATCTGTGAGTTACCGTTTGATACCTGCAGATTAACTAATGTGATGTTGTGTTGTTAAACATTCATTTCGTTTTTTTGTTAAAAACATTAATATCCAGCCTTAGCAATTATAAAAACTGCCTCTGCTAAAAAAAAACTGTTTGCTTCATCTGAAATTAATACACTTCGCCTCTGCACTTTAAAAAACAACAACCCTTCTTTACTATTATATTCTGTTGTTTTTTAATATAGCACTCATAAAAAAATTACTATTAGCTAAGATTATGATGAGATATTATGATAAAATTATTTTAGTAAATGTAAACATAAATAGTTGATGGTTGATCACACTACTTGGAGACAATATAATTATTGTAGTAAAATTTAAACATAAATAGTTGATAGTACACAGCCAAAACAACTTCCACCTAGGGCCTACTTTAATACATTAAATACAGTATAACTTCGATTTATTGCCCCCCGATTTAACACCAACCTCTCGTATCGCCAACTTTCTTCCAAGTACCATTTGTTTTCTTTGTTAATTCCCTCTATTTAGCGCTACCCTCACTATCCGCCAGTATATTAGCCTTAATTAAGCTCATAAGGAGTTGTTACTTTTGTTATTGTCAAATGATTGACAACACCACTGTGTTAGTTGTCATTGCAGTGATTCTGCAGTTCAAAAAAGTAGCGGTACAAGACAAAAAGCCGCTCTGATGATCACATGACAATAACGTTTGGTGGTGCATCCTTGGCACCCTCACTTTAATGCCAACTCGATATAATGCCAAAAATCACAAAATGACAGTAGGTGGTAAATCGAGGTTATACTGTATATATATTGCAGTGGATCATCAGGATCTGTTACGTATTAAGTTAGTAACATGTCATAAAAGTAGGAAGGTAGGTGGTATAATTAATTTTGTTAATAAAATGTCATGTTATACAGGTGGGTACTGTAACTTGTATTCCTTTCATTTTGTTATTAAAATATATTGTAAATATATATGTTTTACCTTCAGAAGTATCATTCAGAGAACTTTACACCATTTCCACTGGACTTAAGCTTCCTAGCAGCCTATATTGCAGCAGCATTAGGACACCCACATTTCTCTGCTGAGGCTGGAATTGTCAACTACTATCATATGGATTCTACTCTTGCAGGACACACTGACCATTCTGAATTTAACCATGATGCTCCTTTGATTTCTTTGAGGTGATAATAGTTATAATACTCTACATGTTTTTCAGAACTTCAAGATAGACATCAAAATTATTTTTAAAAATAATATAACTAAAACACATAATTTAAGAACTGTGTAAACATATTGCAGAATACTTGTAAATTAGATTTTTGGTGATTGAGCAATGTTACATCAGCCATTTTATTTTTTAAGACTTGTTTTATGGAACTGCCAAACCTGAAAATAATGAATGTGAAATAAAAATAAATATTTAATTTTGGAATGTTTTTTTTTTTTAATGGACAATTTTTCTCTCTCCTGTCCATTATTTTTACAAAATCAACCCAGAAATATATATATATAAATATGTGGCAATTTAATTTTTATTTTGATCTACTAATGATAATTACAGGACAAAATATGGAAACCTTGTAATAAAATAATAAAGCCTCTGGTATATTAAAATACATTTAGTATTATAAACAGTACAAATGACATGAAGCAATAGATATGGATTGAATATATATCTGTGTTTGAGCTTCTGTCTGAAACCATAGAAGAAGGAAAGATCCAACATTAATTGTAGACCTTTTTTAGTTTTTTCTCTCACAGCTAAAAAGGGTTTGGTTTATTTAACGAAGCCTCTAGAGCACATTGATTTTTATCTTATCATCAGCTAATGGATGTCAAACATATGTTCATTCTGACATATTTCTTTAGAGGAAACCCACTGCCACAACATAGGCTACTCTTTCTGATAAGCAGTAAGGGGTCTTTTATATGCACTTTCCCAGACAGAACAGCACATACCACAGCCTTTGATGAACTAGTTGTGGACCACTGGTTAGAATGGAAAATAGCCCAAATTACAAATGGGTCTACTGAGAAGGATCGATCCAATGACTGACCGCTTAACAGGTGGATACACTACCGGTTGAGCTACATCCCGCTCCTTCACAGCTAATATCCATTTCATTTTAAATCCTTTTAAGGCTTCAAAATAGGGATCATTCACAATTATTAACATTTTTCTTGTTTGTACAAACCATATTCTCATGTTGATTTGGGTCACAGCCAGTTTACAATCATTAAAATGTTGATTAGAATTCTACCTAAAATATACAGGTCTACATTTGGTGGGTTAGAAGTCTCGAAATGTATATGCTTTTTTACAAACAAAAAATGTCAAGATTTGTGAATGACCTCTAAGGCAGCTTGAGATGATTAAAAAATGAATCATCTGATTTGGGGTCCTGGAGTTTGCTTTTTAATTACATTATAGACTAATTAGTCCACTGAAACGAGGTAATTGAAAAATCTTAACATCAAAATTCAGCCACGAATATGATACCTCATTTTTGAGGCCTATCATTTATAAAATAAGCTGTTATATGAAAAGTGACATGAAATATTTTTGTGCTAATAAAACAAACCATGTATTTCTGTTTTCAGCTTTGGACAAGATGCAGTATTCCTTATAGGTGGTGCAACAAAGGAAACTGTGCCTTGTGCTTTGATCCTTCGACATGGTGATATCTGCGTTATGAGTGGTGCATCAAGACTTGCTTATCATGCTGTGCCAAAAATAATACCTACTGACTACAGATACCTTCCAGTCGAGTTGGAAGATTCTATACAATTTTTTAGGTGTCTGTGTGAGCAAACCTCTGGTGTCACCATTTCTCAAACTCATAATTCTTTAAATAGTGAGGAGGCATGTCGAAATAAGTGTCCTAATGTCTCGGTGGATGAAATAAATAAACATATCCTTGAGACTTTAATGACACTGGAATGGACTCCATTCAACACTTACCTGAAATCTTCAAGGATTAATGTTAATATAAGACAGGTTTTCAAGCCTGGTCAAAATTTCCCAGATGAAAGCTGATGTAGTATTTTATTACGTTATGTATATTATAGATAAATTCCAGTCCATCAATGTTTACTCATATGTTCTTTCATTTTAAATCATTGCATTGTTTCGTGTTTTCTGCAATCTCATAAACAGAGTTGCTGGAACGATTGTGAAATTGGGGCGGTGGACAAGTGAAACTGAGGGCTAGGGACTTTGGGGACATGCTCCCCCAGGAAAAGTTTGAAATTTAGATACTGGAAAGACGATTTTACTGCAAATACAATTAGTGATGATAATCATAAAAAGGGGCTCAAAAGACCTTTTGCTGAGGTCACTCATAAAAAAATATAGGTGTTTGTGTGCATAAGCATACGAGTTCCCATTTTTGTGGGGGTCAGGTCGATTCTTGCCTGAATTTTAGGGTTTCAAAAGAAAATGTCAAATTAATTTTTGCCCGAATAAAAAACTTATGTTTGTGTGTGCAGTGTTTTTGAATCATGGTCAAAGACGCTTCAAGTCAAAGTATGATTAGCAAATACATAAACTGAAACTGTTCAAAAATTTAATTTTATTACTGATGTGAGTTTGAAAGTAAGTTAATATGTAAAGGGAAAAGCGTGTGTGTGACACTGTTCAGACCCTTCAGATCTCCTGATTGGTCTGTTTTGTTGTCCATCGTTTTCACTCATTCCTAAGCTAGTCACTATTACTGAATAATTGCTGTATCATTCTTGAAAGGAGTGTAACAACTCAGAGGTTGAGTGCCTTTCTGAAGTGCAGTGAGTTGTATTTATGCCTTTCAGACATAAAGAAATTAAGCTATTTTAACCCCTTTTTCTGCACATTTAATTTATATATGTGTTTATATAATAAAAAAATATGTACCAAATATTTATTAAATAAATAAATTATATATTAAATATTTCCAACATATATTAAATATTTTCAACATAAGATAAATGTCATTTAGGTAAATCATATATATTATATTGTATATAGCATTTAGCTAAATGGTATTTATTAAATCTCTGCAATATTAATTAAATATTTGTAACATATATTAAATATCTTCAATATATATTAAATGACATTTAGCTAAATCATATATATTATATCGTATTTAACTAAATCATATATATTATATCCCATTTAGCTAAATCGTATTTAGCCCCTCTCATTGTATTTAGCCTCATTCATGTATAGATAAGTAACGCCCAGTCCAGCCCTGCAATACATGCATATGGTGTGCGTAGACCGTGACGGCTCTGTACAGAGATTTAATAAATAATTTATTTAATAAATATTTGGTACATATTTTTTTATTTATTATATATACACATATATAAATTAAATGTGCAGAAAAAGGGGTTAAAATAGCTTAAATAATTATTTTACACGGCACCCCATACAGGGCCGGCGCTGCCAGGGTGGGGTGAGGGCATTTGCATATTCAGTCTTGCCCCCTCCCATATTTAAACAGTTGCGCCGGTATTGTTAAGTATTTGAAGACATACGAACTGAAAACTTATTTGTCTATCGTTGACAGGGTTGATAAGTTATCGATAGTAAAGAATATTTGTATTACATATTATATAAAATCTAAATAATAACTTTTGAACTTTCGACATTTGTGAATTTTATTTGTTGATGAATTAAAAAAAAACAATAAAAGAATAGAAAAAAACCTCATTATTAATGGTGATTGTTAATTTTAATTAAATAATAAATAACATTATTAAATTATTTGTAGCCGAAGAATTGAAGAGGTATTTTAGATAATAAGCCTACATAACCAGTCATAATTATTGACAAATAAAAATAGACCATTACTGGTATAAGAGAGATAATTCAAGTTTACATCTTTAGTCCTAATATGTATATTAAAAAAAGAAAACAAAAGCTGATATTAAATAAGAGTTGTTCCCCTTAGACTGCTGAGGAAAGAAATTGATAATTTAAAAATAAAATACTCTCTAATATAAATATATATACAAAATAGAAGCCTTTTTATGGGGAGTGGGTGCGTAATTGAGAAGGGTATTTAATTTGACAATTTTTTTTTTTTACTTTAAATTAAAATTTTATTTAGTACTGAATATTTCAACACTTACATTTTGTATCTCCTAGTTTTGGATGAATTATTTTAAATAAAAAATTATGTACATTATTAGAATTTATGTTTGGCAATGAGAAAATGAAAAGGACTAATTATATATTGGACCTCACATAGTTAAGATGTCTCATTTTTCAAAAACGTTAAATGGAATTATTTTTTGAATGTTTAGCCCTAGCTATTCTCAGATACATGTAATTGTTTATTACTACTTTATTTTCTCTTTAGAAATTTTGCACCCAAGACAACCTCCCCAATGGCCCTGCCCACATTACACCACTGATATATGGTGCAAAAACCAAATAGAAAAAGGGTCAGCGTGGTTCATGTTCGAAATAACCCCCAAACCCCCCAAACACCACCACCTCCCAAGTTCCAGATCATGTTACGCCCCTGGGAGGTTAGGAACCGAGCTGGGGTCACACAAACATGGATCACAAATCATCAGTTTTATGATTGGCATGGTCATAATTTTATATTATGGTGGAATGAAGAACAACTATAGATTTATGTTGGGGGAGGGAAAATCAAACTCACTATGAGTCTTTTAATACCAAGACAAGCAAATATAAAATGTAGTGGTGGTGTTGGGTAATCTCCATCCATGGTTACACGAATGCGTTAATAGTAGTGGCGCATGGACATGGCATCTTTTAAAAATAACTTAATAACTTTCTCAAACTACACATCCTTGTGAAGATTCGGTGTCTGGCATGAAAATTCAATTTCTTCCGCTACACGGTGTCAATGAAATCGTGTCCGTATCAGTGTACACAGTTTTATTGCTGGGCATAAATCACGGGTGGGGGGGGAGGCACATTCCTCCTCTTTTTTGACAGGGGGGTTCCTATATAATTATACCCCACTTTTTGCTTCGAAAAATTGAAATTAAAATCTAAATAATAATCTTTACCAGTATTTCTATTTATTGTATTAATGTAACACCTAAACATGTAGTGTTAGTGTAAATATACCAAAGTACACAGTGTCTATAATGGCGTCAATCCTGGTTGGATGGGGGAGGAACCCCCCACCCCCCCCCACACACACTTTTTGGAAAGTGGGATGCTACGTCTTACCACTTTTTGGACATGGGCAATGTTCCATGTCCCCACTTCAAGGAAGCGGTTTTTGCTCTTGCTTTATGGTCGAGAGTAAATATATATTACTTTCTGATAAGATTAGCAGTAAGGGATCTTTTACAAAGAAATAGCCCAAACGGGTCAGCTGAAGAAGTCTATTCGACGAGTCATCAGGTGTACGATCTATCTCTTGAATTACGTCTTTTTCTGGTGTGCAAAAAGAGGCCATTTCAAAGACATGAATCATCAGTGATTAAAATATTGTACCTTATTTTGATCATATTCATGTACGTACATTACATTGTTTTGCTGACAACGACGGACTTGGTATGTAAACAGTGTGTCATGAAAGGGGTCCTAGTGAATCATCCACTTTCTGTAGACATCTGGTATCATCACTTTTCGGAGCCATTGTTAACGTTTTTTAATGGGAGAGGGCGAGGGCAGAAAGTCTTAAAACATTTCTTGGGGAACAGCTAGTAGGCATAAATACTTTTACTTAAATTTCATTTTTAGACTGAATTATAAAGGAAAGGGGAAAAAAAGGTAAATGACTGGTGGGGGAGTGGCCAGACCCTTTTTCCCTTACGGTACAGTCCTGCTTTTGTGATTCACGAGTGCTGGCAGTCACTACTTTGTCTATGTTGTATACAGAGGTCCATATCTGAACATAACAATAGTAATGTCGTTAGAATTACACAACACATTAGAGGTATTTATGATTTATACACAATAATTATAGAAATGTACAGACTATAACCCAAGGCAAGATACTTGTTTTAACTAAATTTATTTATTGTTAATATCATACTTTTAACACACTGATTTTGTTTTTGACATTTCATATTCATATATTTCTCACCATCAAATGACTACATCATCAGAAAAGGTGGTCATTTATAAATAAAAAGATATACATATAAGTCTATACAACACGTATGTTCTCTTCATATCCCATTGTAGTAATCATTCTACATTTTCTAGTTACTGCTGGCTTATTTTGCCGGTTGGTTTATTTTAAAGATGATAGTCCATTTCAGTAGGTGATGAAGAAATGATAGCGTTTAATACCAATTTGGTTGTAGGCCAAATGGGAACATATCTTCCAATTGTCTAAATACAAGAATTCATTTTAAACGTAACAAAACATAGGTATACTAGTATATGGAGAATTAATCTACCATTCATAATGCCTCACACTTATATAAGAAGTATTATATATATATATACCTAATAATGACATACGTGTTCACTTAGACAATAAGATATACACAATGACTCAGTTATCCCAGATGAGCTTCCTCTTTTAACAGAAGTATCTATTACTTGTTAATTAGGTACTTCTAATGGCTTAGCCTATCTGGCATGGTGTTTTACATGTTTATGTATATGTTTTAAACGTCTTCTATTCACATGATCTGCTCCACCATATAACTCTACTTCGTTTATCATAGTTGTCACCTGCAAAATAAGTTAAGATTAGTCAATACATCGCTATAATACTTTATATTTTTTAACGTTAAAAAAATTGAAAAAATAATACATGTAATTTTTAAACATCACAAATTTAGGGCGGATGTGGGTTGGGGCAAGCCCCTGGGTCCACACCTAGATCTGCCACTGATATTTATCCAGTAATCATGTCAACATATATAGTCATTGCAGGATAAATAAATGCAACATAGATAAAAATGCTTATCTAGCAATGTCATTAGATAGAGCAACAACGTGATAAATGTATATACTTGCAACATCCTGACAGGTAAAATGTTTACCTTATCATCATTTCAATAGATGTGACAGAAATTATTGGATAAATGGTATACATGGAAAGTATAAACAGTAGACATGGATACACATATATACATGCAGCATACCCACCAAATATACTGCTTATTTAGACTTCATGTAACTGTGATGTAATAATTGGAGG
>JAULBS010146142.1:0-12417 GCA_032355785.1 Symmetromphalus regularis | reverse complement strand
GTTTGAAATCGTGTTTTTACTGTTAAATATTTTGTGCAATACAGATTACTAGTGTGTACATTCATTACATACTTTGGATACTGTGGCATGATTTATGCTGGGGTAAGTCATTTTTATTTTGCAAAATGGATGGGTGGGGGCTTATTTAGGGAGGGGTGTTAAATTGGGAATATACAGTACTCATGGTTTTAGAGAATAGGAAGTGTGTCTTCAGCCATTATAGAAAATCTTTTTTCAAAAAAATACAAAGGATTATTTTTTCATTAATAAAATTGAAATTTTCTGGGAGAAAATTCTTCCCGTACAGGAGAAAAGGAGGAATGACAAAATATCGGGAAACTCTTGAGAAATCCAGGAGAATTAACAAATGTGTACAAGATTTTAGGAAGTGTCTGGACAACGTGGTCAGAATTTCCACAAACATTACATAGTTATTCGATGGCCCTTTAAGACTAGAATATTAAGGTAATATAAAAAACTGTTTGTGAAATTGCAGCAGGTGTTTCAGACTATAACAGATTCGTGAAGTTAGTGAACAAGTGTATAATGGTTAGACGTAGAGTGACCTACTTCCAGGTGGCTGTAATAATTGTCTACAAATATCAGTCAATATATAAGTGTAAATACAATTTCGGCACAATGATTTTTGATGTGACCCAATAAATTTATACACAATAATCTGTACAAGATACACAAAGAGACACAAAAACAAAATATAACTTAAAAACGATTACGGTAAAAATAATTTCCCTGACTATGTTATAAGTAGATTATAAGTAGTAACATGTTTGTATTTAATGAATAGTTTGAAATTGTACATTAAACATTGTATTAACATATTTACTTGAAAATTTCAATGATCAAAACCGCTAGCTCTATCATCATCACTCTGTCAACAAAATTTTTTTAAATAAATTTAGTTTAAAAAAATTTATTATTCTTAAGAAATGTTTTATGATAATAGCTATTTAAATAAAACCCATTGTTCTATCTTTTTGTTAAAGTTTTATTTATATATTATGTTTGGAAATCAAATTTCAAGACAGAGCTAGTCAAGAATGACAGTTATCCTAGAATAACAGAGTTATCCTAGAATAACAGAGTTATCCTAGAATAACAGAGTTATCCTAGAATAACAGAGTTATCCTTTTAAATACCAAATTAACATTAGAAAGATGTTTTATCAGAATGAATAGTAAAAAGCATGCTTTTGCAATATGATGAGATTCTTAAGAAAAACAACTAGAAAAAAACATGAATAAATAACAAATTAACAAATTTCGTTGATGTTCTTTTGACTTGGAAAAAGCTACTTCAACATAAGTTAGTGGATTAACAGTACATATTTTGTCTTATTGTACAACTACCATGTTTGTATAATACACATATATATTAGTAACATCAATATGGGTTAAAAAAAATAATAAAACAAACTGTATTACTTTTTTTTATTATTCAACAAAATAATAAAATAAAATTCTTCAAAACTAAAAATTATGAAAAACAAAAAAACAAGAACTGAATGTATGTGATTTTTTACAGTGGTTTCTGAAAAAAAAGAAAGAAGTTAATTGGAATGAATCAAACTGGAATTCATATATTTGGCAATGTAAGGATCAAAGTATGTGGATATTATGCAGCTTATTTTCAGATCTTTGTTATATTATGTATAAGCAAACCTCTGCTATATAATTTTCACAAAAGACTTGATACTATTAATTAGCTGGAATGCAAAGTACAGGAATGATTTCAACATATTGTATTTATCTTAGTAGCAGAGGACATATTTAATTTCTATGTGTATTGTACTGCCAACTGGGTTTATGTCTTCTTCAAGTTCAGACCCCCAATAGCCGATGTTTACTTTTGTGCTGGGGGGTCGTTAAATAAATAAATAAATCTTCAAGTTCAACAAAAGATGCATGTACAGTAAAACTCTGATTTGTCTAGACTATGTCTAAAAGGTTGTACCTTTGCAAAGCCATTTGAGATAAAAAGGAAAATCCCCTAAAAAGTTGTTCCATGGGCCAAAAATGTCTTTATTTGCAAAGCCATTAATTTTAAGATAAAAAGTTGTTCCAGTAAAAGATTTTATGATGGACCAAAAATGTCTTTATTACTAAAATTAAATTAGTAATAAAAGAAGGTTAATAAAAATGAAGTACACGTACAGTAAATCTTTAACATTGTCTTGAAATAATATTATCACACTTTAAAGACTTTCTCAGTCAGTGAGAATCATTTATTTTCATAAGACATTTATATTATTGTATTATTCCCATTTTCTTTCTATAAAATGACTTATTTTGAAGTTAATTATATTATATATACTGAAAACAGGGTTATCATTTTTAACTGATTGCCGATGAAAATAATCTATTAAAACCAATTCAATCTGCTACAGCTAAACAAAATGAAAACCCTGTGAAAATAAAGTTTTTTTTTAAACAATTGTCAAAGCACTATCATAAAAATGTAATGCTGAGACAGTGGTTGAACACAATATGAATATCTATCAGACATAATCTACCCCAACTTAGAACGGCAGTGACGTAATTTTACATTCTGTATAACCAAATCATGTATTCAACTGTCCACATTAAAAACAAAATCAAAAGTGAATAGATAGCTGCTTGCTATGTGTATGTATATATGTATATATTAGTTCCACTGTCAATATTGTAAACACTAAATTTATCACAGTGAATAAGTCATCTACAACTGGACACAAAATACAACGAGGAAATTAACACAGCCAGTTTCAACTACACACACAGATCAATAATTATGTACATACAAATAAAATCAATACTCGACATAGACAAACAAATACTGAGAAAATATATTTAAAATGTCTCCATGTTTTCTCAAAAAGAACCTTGCGTTATTTGTCACCAGAGTCAATCTGTTAAACGGCAGCCATTTTTATTTCCATACCAAAAATATTTGTCATTTTCTATCAAATATTTTAAAACATTGTTTCCATTCTTGATTTGTATGTGTGGACAATTTTACCACTTTTTTTTTTTTTTTTTTTACTCCTATCTTTTTGTTGATGCGAAGATGAAATTTGGAGTTATTTCCCTTTGATCAGTTCAGCAAAATTCTTGTTGAGAAAATATGTTCACACGAATAATGTGCATGAAATGTGTGTGAATGTATATTCATGCCAGTGGGTCTGTGCTGTATACAGATCATGTATATCAAGTTTTCACAATACAACTCTTGCATTTACTCCTAATTGTTTGCAATTCACTCGCTGTCTTCACATCAAATCAGACAAAATGACCTAACATCAAGTTGTAAAAATATGTTAAACATCAGAAAAACAAAATATGTATTAAAGTTTCAAATCTGTTAGATATATAATGTAGATGAAACAATAAGGCATAATGGAGTAAAACCTGCCATAGTGAACAAAGGATAAATATTGTTTTATATAAGATTAATATAGCTCGATTATTGACCAATTAACTTACTCGGGACATAAAGTCATGTCTAAACAGCCATATTACATTTATTTACTAGTACTGTGTTTCTATTACCTGGTAAAAATATACTCACATTATTAAAATTGAAAATATATTCATATCAAAATAGAAAAACTATAAATAAGCATTATAAATTCTTTTATCATTATTCTTGAATTAAACAAATTATACTTAATGTAAAGGATTATTGTCACATGAAACTTGTATATTTAATATGACAATGAAAGTCTTAAGCTTTTTAAGTTTTATACACTCAAACTTTACTATCACAAATACTCATAATGTTTGTCTGGGATTTGCCCAGATATCAAAATGAGGTGTTCGCAAAAATCCTAAAAAATAGGCAAATTGCCCTAGTTTTTAAAGTTTTCAGGGAGGTTTTAGGTTTATTTTGGTGTTTGTTTTTTCAAATCTTTGTTTGTGCTGCATTCTAAAAAAAAAAAAAAGTTATGCTAAAAATCCTGAATTCAGGATAAATTCTAAGGATTTTTATCTCATCAGTCAAATTTAACTTTTGATTGTAGGGATTATCAAATTGTATTGTGGGATTTAAACTATTACCTAAAATGTCCATGAATTAAAATGTTTATCTTGAACTATTGGTATTGTGAATGTTTTGTATTAGACCCTCCAAGTCCTAGTTAATAAACAATAGTGGTTGTTTTGTTTCTAATTACAAGTGTGCATGGGCATATGGGGACTCTGGTTAAAATTGAAAGAGGAGTTGTTTTGCCTGAAATTTTACTCGTATAAAAACACAAGTAAAAATTTCCTCATTTTGTCTTCTTGCTTTGCCTGAATTTCTCCCTATTTTAACAAAATTTTGGACAGCTGTTGCTCCCCACCCCCCACCCAACCCACCTGGGTCATAAGCCTATCATAATCTGTACATGTGGAAGCTTGACATACACGATGGTAATATAAGAAGAAAAGTCGTAAGTAGATCTAGGCTCCCATTAATCCAGCTCGTCATTTAATTTTTTACTCATCTCAAAATGGAAGTGATCAGATTTGCTGGAACCTGGATCCACCTACAACAGTCAATGTGAATCTGCTTCAGAAGCTTTTGACAATCGTTCTAACGCACACTATAACCTGCCGTCACACAGTGTTTAGCAGGCACTCGTAACTACAGCGTACAATGTACACCCTATTCGGACACACTGTCTCCAGCTTTATGTACAATATGCCAAGAGGTACCGGTTAAGATAAGCCCTTTGCTCAATAACGAACAGAAGAGTTTCACAATAAAATCCTTGTATTGTTTACAATCTGAGCCACGTTGGCAGGAGAAGATAACTTCTGTGTCAAGTCCATTCAAAATATTTTTGTGGGATTTTTTTCATAATTACATAATTTTAAAATTAATTGCTTAATTAAAACATCTTTTAAATTCATTGAGAAGATAACTTCTATGTCAAGTCCATTAAAAAAAAATTGTGATTTTTTTTCACATAAATAATAATAAAGTATGACATCATTATAATTACATAATTTTAAAATTAATTTCTTGATTAAAACATCTTTTAAATCCATTTAATGAAGCCATATATTTTTTTCTTCTAATAATTCCTTGAAAACACAAAAAGTTGTGTTGTTTGAAATACGGAGTTTTCTAAATAAAATTCTTCAAAATGATCCCGCATTTCACAATTAATTTTTACATTTATCTTTTCTCGTATTTTTTTTTCATCAACCCAAATCAAGTTGTTAATGTTTTTAGCAAACTCATTTAAATTTTCATATTTTTTTTAGAACAGTGGATTATGTCTAAACTTGTCTAAGCTTGATCCAGAAACGAATTTAAACCAAAATGAGTTGGTAGATCTAAGTACAAATATAGCACTAGAAATAAAAAATGCACTCTTGTGTTAACCAGCACATTTTCTTAGTCCTTGGTTTAGACAAACTCCACTGTAATTAGTGTTAACCAGTTGCTGACACTCGGTTCAGAACCGGTAACTCAAGTTAAAATGAAGAGCTTGTAAACTGGATGAAATTTAACAGAACCACAGTTAACTCCCTTTAGTTCTTCTCAGGAACTTCTTGCAGCGTGTGCCATTGGGCGATGGGACGCCGTGGGTTGGCAAGCATGTCGCTCCAGTGGCGGAGTTCTGTCCCTGTTGAGGTGCAGCCAAGTACGATGCGTCCGATTGGCTCAGAGGTCCCAATACGATCATAGTCAACTACAGTGATGATCAAGGTCACCTTCTACAAATTTGAAACAAAGGTCAACGTGAATAGTAATATTTGATTAATAGTCGCTTTTTTATTTTTATTGCCATAAACAAAAATTATACATTATTTAATAGATAAACTAATAAAAACAGTTTTAAAAATTGCATACAATAAAATTATTAAGCATAAAAATAGATAAATGAATTTCCGTTTCTCTTATCTCCTCTAAAACATATACTCAACAAAATTAATTATGGCCCAGTTGACATTTTGGGTTATTGGGTTCACAGTATCCGACGTGTTCTAGACAGAAATGACCAAATGCATTTTTTATCAAGGTCTTGTAGACCCCCTGTCCTTTAGTGTTACCCTAGTTGGGGGTCAGATTTTCTTTGTAACAGGGTTTCTGTGAATAATAATTTTTAAAATTTTTAAAATAAGTTTGTCAGGAATAATTTGAAAAATCACAAGACTATCTATTGGCCCTTAATTTTGTTGAGTGTATTATTCAGGATACTTCAATGACAAGCAATAACATGGATCTATGGTACACTACATTACTGCAGCTAGATTTCTACCTGAAAGAAATGGCGGGTTGGATAGAATATTACTTCAGTGAGTTTTCTAGAGTTGGGAAAAGATTAAAGGTTGATGAGATGAAATGGAAAGAGAGAGCATGATAAATTGTGAGATTGCTTATAGACCATCATAAAATTGTGTTGCTTTATATTTTTACTCAAAACAAATGTAAATTATGTTGTTATAGCAGGTTATTTTTATATATATATATATATTTTTAATTATGCATGTTCAAAGGTTTTTTAATAGAAAAGAAATATAAACAATTAGTGTTTAAAAAATAAACATATTTTAGGTAATAAATATAAATTAAGTGGGTCCCATTTGAGGTTTTCTTATAGTAGCAGTAATTTTATGGTCTATGTTTTTAAGGGTATAGGAAAACTAAAAATTTCACCCAATCTTACAAATGAGTGGAAGCAAAAATCTTCCCTAGAACACTCCAAGAACACTCCTTTATAGGCAACATCACCTTATAGCCAAACAGATACGGTAAATGCCAATATTAATAATTCACCTTTAAGAATGTGAAAACGTGAAAACATGAAAGCAATATTAACAACATACCTCGAGACAGGTAATCTTGCTTAATCCATAAGCCAGATATTATTCCGACATTCAGCTTAACACTAATTACATTCTTATATTTTCCAATTATATAAATATTCTCAAAAGATTAGTCTGAACACTTCCTGTACCAACACCTGGATTGGAATTTCATCCAAAAACTGAAGGTTGTCCCCGAGCTATAAAATGTACCTAAGAGAAGTGCTGGGATAATAAATGGGTAATATTTAAAATAAAAGAGCAGCTAATAGTTAATACATGAGAGTTGCCAATCAGTAATGGTTTTGGTATTCACTAGTCAGTCACCCCTGAATTTCGCGATTCCACGGACATGGAAAAATGTGCAGAATTTGCATCAAAGCGCAGAATTCTCGCAATTCCGCAGAAAATCAATTTTCATGCAGAATTCATTATTTTTATACACTGAGGATTTTTAAAAAATCACATCATAATGAATATAAACGTCACATTTTGGAAAAAATAAACTGAAGCATTGAGTTAGAAAGTTGTTTCTTTAAGTAGGCAACTCATTAAATGGGCTAATTGTTGCGATTTGTTTGCTGGTTATAACTTCATTCGGTAACCGTCGATTGTTTCCGTCTATGCAGAACAAATAATTTTATTGAACATGTCACTGGTGATACGTTCAGGAGGGCGAGTGCTACCATTCACATGCTAGACTGGTTTTCGTGTCTAATGATTTATAAGCATTATTTGATAAAAGACGATGGTAACCAGACAAGCTGTTTGCGACTGCTCGCCCTCCTGGGTTATGGAGTGGTTGTTAGTTATTAAGGTTACTGAAACTGCCAAAGATTCATTGCAAGTAAATTACACAAGTTTAACAAATACGGTCATTTATTCTATTTAATATATAACAATGATATTAGCATGTATAAATTGTTTTGAGGCCTTATTTAAAAACATATTGTTAAAATGGTGACACTAAGAATTTTATTTTAATTATTTAGTAATCATAAAATAGGAATAAAAATAATTTGTTTTCATATTCTTTTGATTCGTCTCAGTAAACGCGTTGGTATTCCTCTATCACAACCAGCCACTCCAGTAAATATGTAAGTATTATTTTCAATTTTTATGTTGCAGAATTTTGCCGCTGAATTCAGGGGGGACTGACTAGCAGGCCTATAATCAATGGCTGATGTTTAAATGCTAAAACCCTCAGTGATCAGTGTTTCTATTTTTGAGCTACGGTGTAGCATCGGCTACATGTATGTTATAAAGCATGAAACAATCAAGGCTTGATAATTACTGAAACAATCTGCCAAAAAAGATGCCAGACTGTCAAGGACAGATGCTATTTTAATGATAAAACATTGCTATTCGTAAACCTTTTACAGTATAGAACCAACTTTCTGTCAGCCAAGAGACATTTGTAGCTCCATTATTTAATTAGTCATTTCGAATCATCAAAAATTCATAAACATTTCTACATTTGAAAATTTCTCTGTATTAGTGTATGGGAATAGAAACTAATTAGACCTGTACCAAGTTTCAGTATGACTCAATCAATACTTTAGGTGATGAAAGACTTTAAAATTAATTAATATTTTAATTTGTGAAATAAGAAGATACATGTAACTCTATTTTAGTTTCCGGAACCTGTTACAAAGAAACCCTATAACAAGTTTCAGTACCAAAATTCCGTGAGAAGAGTGACTTTAAAATTATCAGTGTTAAATTTGTAAACATTAATAATTTAAAATTCAGTAAAATTTTAAACTGGAATTTGTTTTTTAATATCTCACTATAATTACAATGAAGTTTGTGGAGAATGCCACCAAGTATAACTGTACCACATTTCAAAATTATCCGATCAAAGCTCTAGGAGGAGAGAGACAAAGTTGACAGATAATGGACAGACAATGGACAATGGACGAATAGGTACCAATAACAGTGGTGAATCCAGAAAATCCATTTATGATGGATTATAATAATATTATTCCTTGGATACTTTAATATTTAAAAAAAATTTTTTTTAAATTAAAAATAATAATAATAATTTTTTTAAACATTATTTACAGGGGCTATGGCTCTGGCCCCTGGGACCCCTAGATCTGCCACTGATTAAAGCTCAATTAATGAGTATCATTGCAGAGCTAAAAAAAACAATACCTGGGTTTTAGTTTCAATTATTAGCTTGCCCATGACATGAGACAATTGAATAATTACTATATATGGTAATAAAACAATGATAAATATGGATATGGGTTTAAGTTTCAATTATTAACTTGCCTGTGTCATGAGACAATGGAATAATTACTGTATATGGAAATAAAACACAACGATAAATATGGACATGTGTTTAAGTTTCAATTATTAGCTTGCCTGTGTCATGAGACAATGGAATAATTACTGTATATGGTAATAAAACACAACGATAAATATGGACATGTGTTTAAGTTTCAATTATTAGCTTGCCCGTGTCATGAGACAATGGAATAATTACTGTATATGGTAATAAAACACAGTGATAAATACGGACGTGGGTTTACGTTTCAATTATTAGCTTGCCCGTGTCATGAGACAACTGAATAATTACTGTATATGGTAATAAAACACAATGATAAATATGGACATGGGTTTAAGTTTCAATTATTTGCTTGCCTGTGTCATTAGACACTTTATACATAAAATCTACTACATACATGTAACTATTAAATATATATGGTAATAAAACACAATGATAAATATGGACATGCAGACAAAGAATCCTTGAAAAGACTAGATAAGAAGACAACAATGGCTAATGGAATAACTAGACAACATGTCAATAAAGCATTTACATAATAACACTGCTTCATATCAGTACTGAAGATTGGTAGACTTAAAATGATTGTCAACATAAAATATGTTCATCTACATTAGTTCAGAGAAATCCAGCATTGTAGCCATATTTTATCAAAGAACCATTAAAAATTTAATTTAAAATAAATATAATTCCATATGTATTTTATCAAACTGAAAGAAATATTGTGATATTTTAACTAGTATTGGATTCAATATGATTCATTTTAAAACAAAAGCCATCAAGAGTATTCAGTATAAATATTTTTTATAAATTAAATCACAAACAAAAATTTAAATAATGTATTATGTGTATGTATCTTAGATTGAAACCATTTTCTCTGAATTTAAAAATTAAAGAGCATTTGAAGCATCTGAATTTTTTTAATATAATAACTTTAAATTAAATATAATTAATTTAAATTAAAGAGCATTCGAAGCATTTGAACAATTTTAATATAATAACTTTAAATTAAATATAATTAATTTAAATTAATGAGCATTCAAAGCATTTGAACAATTTTAATATAATAACTTTAAATTCAATATTAATTTAAATTAAAGAGCATTGAAACCATTTGAACAATTTTAATATAAAATTTTTAAATTAAATATAATTAATTTAAATTAAAAAGTATTCAAAACATTTGAACAATTTTAATATAATAACTTTAAATTCAATACAGTAAATTTATTATCAAATTTAACAATTTAAAAGATACAGTGTATATACTTGAAATATACTTGAAATAAACATGCACATGCAGAAAGTTATGATGTCACCCAAAATTATTAATTAAGAAAGTGATAGTAATAAAATGTAACACCGGTAATTGTTTTAAGTGTTTGAATTAAAATTAGAAATGCATGCAAAATCTGAGATTTAAATAATATGAGAAATAAAATGCAAGATAAAGAGATAAAAGTTGTAATTAATGATAAACCTGCTCCAAAAGTGAACCTTTATCCAAAGCATATAATCAAAGACTACACTCGAATAAAAGTGATGTCATAGACATGTGTGTATAAAATGGGATCACATTTTTTCAAATAATCTGGGGAAAATGAAAAAAAAAGGTAAAAAAAATTAAATTAAAAATAAATATTTCGAAATTCATTTAATCCACAAACTGCACACCATCTTTGGCTGATTTAACAATGAATCTGATATTTGTATGAAGATAAATGATGGACTTTGGTTCTGGGCAATTTCAGTTACATCTTAAATCAAGAAGTTATACCTCAAGTTTACCAGTGCACCTCATTACGTTCCTAATAAGCAAGGAAATTGGTTTTAACAGTTTTGGTAATGAGACATAAAACAATCTCAGTAAATTAGATAATTATTACAGATTAACAGGAAGAGTTTGTCTGAAAATATTATAACTAATATAAACAGATATAGCTGTATGTCATGATGTTACCATCAATAGATAAAAAAATTCATCATTTTTTTTTTTAAATGCCAAGACAGCCAGTGTTATACCATGATGCCTTATCAAGCTAAAGACAATATGTTAATTCCAAGTTTTGCTTTAATTTTATGCTAAGTCTGCAATGAACCTGGGTGAACTATTACTAGTATTGGGATATAATGTTTGCTATCACTGAACTAGTACTAGTATTGGGAATAATGTTTGCTATGGGTGAACTATTACTAGTATTGGGATATAATGTTTGCTATCACTGAACTAGTACTAGTATTGAGATATATGTTAGCTATGGGTGAACTATTACTAGTATTGGGATATAATGTTTGCTATCACTGAACTAGTACTAGTATTGGGAATAAAGTCTGCTATTAATGAACTATTGCAAGTACATGGGTATGATCAGCACAGAGTTGAAAGAGAGTAGTTGCTACAACATCTCAACAGCTAACTGAAAGACACAGTCGGAGATCTATGTTCTGCTGTATTTGAAAGAGACGATACGGTACTGAAGAGACACCGAGTTACAACTGCAGAAAACAAAGCTATCTGCCACCACACTTATTTCAATGTTTCACCGTAACCCTGGAGAACAATGTTACCGAACAGAACAACAATCGTACATTTACCAATATAACAAAACTCAATATGATCTTAAAATGGGATATACCAAAAGCTTAATTTTCTATAATTTTAATTAGAAATAAAAGAATTAAGAAGTTTTATTATATGAATATCATCTACGGCATGTAATTTGATCTGACTTTGTATTTAACCTTTTATAATTTTGAATTTAAAATTTTTCGATGTGTTTGTTTCTGAGGTTTTGAATAAAACTAAATATTGAGCCTTTTTATAACAGAATATTGGTAAAGATCAGTTTAGAACACTTGTTAAAAATGCTGGAAAATATAAAAAATGTCAGAAGAAAATATAAATTAGGGATTTATCTAGACCTTATACGGAACCGAACATCGACCCCTTCCCAAGGGCAAATGGTACTGAAAATTCCCAAATACATATATATATATATTTTTTTGTTGAAAATTCCAAATTGGTTAATAAATATAATATTACAGTTACATAAATTCAGTGGTGTGAAATTTTTTTCCCAATTGTGTCTAAAATCACGCTAATTTTTTCCCAATCCCTTCAGGCATACATGTAGAACACTGGTGAAAAATTCTGGATAAATATGTAAATATAAACGTTAATGCATTACACAATTAGAAAATAAAATTTCATTAACAAAATGATGTAATAATTTATCTTTGTAAACAACAAATAAGAAACTTTATAAACTTTTTTTTCACTTGTAATAAAAACAATTTAGATAATAAATCTTTTTAAAAAACAAACAAGAA
>JAULBS010146141.1:0-27032 GCA_032355785.1 Symmetromphalus regularis | reverse complement strand
ACATGTCAGTAGATCTATAAACCAAAATGCAAGTCAGTAAATCTATAAACCAAATTACATGTCAGTAGATCTATAAAGCAAAATGCATATCAGTAGATCTATAACTAAAATACATGTCCGTAGATATATAAACCAAAACACATGTCAGTAGATCTATAAACCAAATTACATGTCAGTAGATCTATAAAGCAAAATGCATATCAGTAGATCTATAAACTAAAATACATGTCAGTAGATATATAAACCAAAATACATGTCAGCAGATCCATAAACCAAAAAATAAAAAAGGTTTGGCCTGATGAACATGTTGCTAGTATAACATCAAACTATTCAATTAACAAAACACTGGCTGGTCATTTACAGAATAGTTGTTTTAAAAACATAGATTATGGTGTTTCAGTACCATACTTAAATGTCATCACCTTCATAACCTAAACTTGTGCCTACATGTAAGTAATTTTTTGGCCATTTTGATATTTTCAGCCTAGCTCACTTCTTATAACAGTTGCTATAAAAATGCCTAAGCCATTGCACACTTGCTAACCCACTCAATGATAATTATTATAATAGTCATTGATTGGGTAATTGCAGCAGTTTTTTCACTTTTTCTCAACATTATAAAAAATGACTTAGACTATGATTGAGGGTGATGAAATGTTCTCAAAAACAGTCAGTATCATGTTCTTAGTACATCTGAACATAGATTCTATTATAAAAGGAATGATTTAATTTTTAAAATTCAAAACCCAGTATCCCCTATTTTGCCTGCCTAATATCAAATTGCTTTTGACCCCCTGGATTTTGTAGTTATTTTGTTATACAATGGCACATTCAAACCTGCAGTACCAATTCCAATAGAACTCATTTGATAGATAACTGAATGTTGGTAGAACATCTGACCATTGAAAAACAAAAGACTGTCGGAACCTTTACAAAGCTTATAATTGCTTAAAAAAGATATAATTGCTGGTGTTTTGGCACTGTGCCGTACAGCTGTTTTCCTGTTGATCCAATTACAAGCCATGTCCATTCCTCACTGACTGGGGGAATTGACCATGATCAATATCTTTGAGTGGTAATTGTGGAATGTCTCTCTGTGACCACATGGTGATTGGCTGTCATTAAGTTGTTTTCAAATGTGAGGTCTTGTGGAGAAGAGAGATTACTTCTCTGATTACAGTAGCCGCTTCCTCTGTGTCTGTCATATATTGTATTCAGTGTTTTGTATACAATGTAATAGATGGTGAATGTGAATATCTTTGTGGTATACATGTAGATGGTGAGTAATGATAACTGGTCCAGGTACGTGTAGTGCAGTAGTTACATTATCCTATGAACAGGTAGGTTGTTGGATCGATTCTTCTCAGTGAACCCATTTGCATTTTGGGCTATTTTCCGTTCCAAACAGTGATCCGCAACTGGTTCATCAAAGACTGTGGTATGTGCTGTCCTATCTGTGGGATGGTGCATATAAAAGCCCCCTTGCGGCTTATTGGAAAGATTAACCTATGTGGTGGCAGCAGATTTCCTCTAAATACATATGTCAGAATGCCCATAAAATAACGCCAATAGCCGATGATAAGATAAAAATCAATGTGCTCAAGAGGCATTGTTAAATAAAACAAACTTTCCTTCTTTTTTTGGTTACACTATCAAGACTCATGGCTAGTAAGTACTGGCATCAAATACATAGGATTTTTGTTTTAGCTCTGTACTGACTCCAATCCAGTGTGACTGCTCCGCAAAGCTTAGTGGGTATACCACTCACACCTACCAGTGGTCCACATGGTTTCTTCTATCCTGTCTGTGGGACAGTGTATATAAAAGATCCCACGTTGCTTATTGATAAAAGTAGTCACATTAGAATGGTAGCAGCAGGTTCCATCTCTCCTACGAACACTAACCTCTGTCCTGAACAGACAGTAATGGAAGCTAATGTGTGTGTCCTAGACAGAATGCTTCAACCCTAATTGGATATTAGCACAAAAATAACTACAACCAACCAGAAATGCTAAGATGTTTAATTTAAAAATATACATATGGGGCAACACTCAAATCCTTTCACACCAGTTGTATACTATACATGTATGTTTATATCACATAAACTTCAAAGTAACATTGTCTAAAATGTTAGGCATGTTTGTAACATGGTACTTTAAACAGCCATATGCTTGAGACATTGACTATAATGTTAGGCACGTTTGTAATATTGTACTCTAAATAGCAACATGTCTAAGACATTGTCTAAAATGTTAAACATGTTTGTAACATGGTACTCTAAATAGCAACATGTCTAAAATGTTAAACATGTTTGTAACATGGTACTCTAAATAGCAACATGTCTAAGACATTGTCTAAAATGTTAAACATGTTTGTAACATTGTACTCTAAATAGCAACATGTCTAAGACATTGTTTAAAATGTTAGACATGTTAGCCCATGTTTAAGACATTGTCTAAGTCCACAAAAAGTATCTTTATAAATAAATGTTACAAATAACATTATCATTTAAAATAAATTTATAATGAATTTTGGCAGTTCTTTGTTAGCAACAGCAAGGAATACATTATCTACAGGTGTATATATACAATCCATTACATTCCAGTGTAGAATAAATAAGAAATGTGCCAAAGGGACCATTAAGTGGGACTGGTGGTACAACCCATTACACATGTACATAAGCAGTAGGATATAGCTCAAACAGTAGCGTGTCAACCTGTTAAGCGGTCGAGAGTAGGATCGATCCTTCTCAGTGAACCCAATTGCAGTTTGGGCTATTTTCTGTTCCAACCAGTGGTCCACAACTGGTTAATCAAAGGCCGTGGTATGTTCTGTCCTGTCTGCGGGACGGTGCATATAAAAGACCCCTTGCTGCTTATCAGAAAGAGTAGCCTATGTGGCTGCAGAGGGTTTCCTCTAAAATAAATAAATAAATTCTGACCACATGATTGACATCCAATAGACGATGATAGATCAAAATCAAAGTGCTCTAGAGGCGTCATTAAATGAAACAAACTTTACATGGACATAAATTTATATCTGCCTGGTACTCTAGTACTGAACAAAGCATGAAACAGATGAGGTATACTAGGAATTAAACAAATTACTGGGATGTGGTGCACTGGGTACTATATAAATCCTGCAGAAGAAACACATGTAGGCCCAAGCAATAAATATAAAGTAAACAATAATCAGAACACACTGCACCAATCTGGATGGAATTAAAATGTCAATTAGTGTTTAAGAAAGTGCTTTAGGAAAATAGAAATATTTTAAAAAATTAAATAATAAAATTTATATACATATATGATAAGACATGATCCAAAATTACACCCAAAAACCCAACATGTTTATATCAAAAAGATGTGCAGTCAAAAACAGCAAGGGACCGGGGACATTGGTTGTTATAACTGTAGTTCATTGAACACATTTGGAGGAATTAACATGTTTAATTCCACATGATGGCCATATTAGAATTTTATTGTTCTATATTGTAAATGTATTAATATTGTGATGTGATATTTTTGCAAATATGCACCTTAGTATATGTTTATGTTTAAATTTTGCAAATTGTCATCTGCAAAAAAATTTTAAAAAAAAAAAATATATATATATATATATATATAGTAAAGAAAATAAAAAATAATAAAAAAAATTTTTTTTTAATAATTGGCAATAGTGCCCACGTTGGTCTATCTAGTAAAATAAACCTCATTGTCGGTATGGTTGTTAGACGTTACTGATCTTTACAAAAAAATATATGGTTGATTTTGCCTGTCATGTTTCACAAAATATATACATAAAATCAACCCTCTTTATTGTACTAAGATGGATCCTCACTAGTCATTGCTATAAAGGCCACACACTTAAGAAAATGCATTTTGAAAGCCACATAAGTTACTTTATTAAAATTAAATTCAAGAGGTTTTTGTTAGTATCTTTCCAGACAATAAGCACATACCAGAGAATTTGATTTACCAGTTATAATCCACTGAGTGACAAAAGCCAATGAGTCTACTAAAGGCAATATAATGCTAAAAATAGGTATCTAAACAATACATACATACATGTATGGGGCAACACACAAATCCTTTCATCCCAGTAGTATGCTATATGTGCATTTCATATCACAAAACCCCTAACTAAATTTTCCATGCATGTGGCTTATTGAACCCTGACAGGATGATCAATAAATGCTACAAATAACACTATCATTTAAAATACATTTTTGCTGTAAACACCACAAAAATACATATTTCTACAATAACAAGGACAAAGAAGGTATCTGTACAATATGTGCATATCATTTTCAATCTATCTATTTTTGCTGTAAACACCACCAAAATACATGTATCAACAATTTAACAAGAACAAAACTAAATATGTCAAATATTATATCACAATATCAAAATCTAAGTTAATCTATCAGAAAATAAATACATAGTGATTGGATTTCCACTGTTCTGTACAACATAAACATTAGATTTACAGGACTATCCTCAAATCAACCAAAGAGACCCTCTGTGTATGATATGTAGGAGAAAGGAATGTTTGTCAGAAAGCAGTGACCATAGCCTGTTAACATACTTACATGTTTCTCAATGAACCATAAACCTATATTCAACTCTATAGCACAGCTGTCAGGAAAGCAGTACAGAGGGATACCATGTGGTATTCAGCTGTCAATCATCTGTCTGCACTATGGTGACATAACACGCAAACTGCATTACACTATATCAGGCAAGGCTAATACATCAAGTTCAATGCCACCAGCAATCCACTGAAGTGGCTATTTGCAGATACAGGTGTAGAAAACATTAGTGATGACATCAGTACAGTACTTGTATTAGTTTCCTATCATAAAGCAGAATATTTTTCTTTTTGTCTTTTTTTTATAAGGTGGGTGGGGGATGTTCAGGTGGAGGAGGTGAGTGGGGGTAGGGGGATATGTATCCATCAATATGCATTTCTGAAGAAATGTAATAAAAATGAAATTCAATTTCGGTCCATTTTTATTTGAAACCATTTGTCAACCATATTAGAACCAATGATGTTTGCAGGATAGAATAAAAAATGAAAAACTTTCTCTTGGAAATTTGTATAATCTGTCAAATACTATGTACCCAAAGGTATGTTTGGACTAAATTACCCCCCCATCACCCCCCCACAACTCCCAAAAAATAAATAATTTAAGCCCAAGGGCAGTTACTAAAATTCTGAAAACAAGTATAAGGTCACGTCTAAGACTGAAAGACTTACGACATCCAAGTTCATCACTATCATCTCCGCAGTCATTGTCAGAGTCACAGAGCCAGTCTTTTTTCACACAGCGACCATTGTCACATGTTATGTCATCGCCAGGACAAGTTGGCAGCACACCTGGAAGATAAAGTTTCAAATAGAACACAAAACAAAATAAAAACTGTCATCGTGAGAACAGTTTTGCACCACACCTGCAAACACCGAAGTTTAAAATAGAATATAGAAACAAAACAAAAACTCTTCTAGCCTTTCAATAAATACCCACAAGATTTTCTGCAAGTGAAATGTAAAAAAAAAAAAAAAATGGTTTTTATTGTGTCCATCGACTTGGAAATCATTCTTCAAAAATGTGTAATGCAAAAACTTTATAAGCAACATCTATAATGGTCCACCATGACAGTTACAACATGCAGAAAATATCAATTCAGACTGCTAGATCTTTTATATCTGTGTGTAAACATTTTCTTCACATCTGTGTATAAACTTTATAAGCAACATCTATAATGGTCCACCATGACAGTTACAACATGCAGAAAATATCAATTCAGATTGCTAGATCTTTTATATCTGTGTGTAAACATTTTCTTCACATCTGTGTAAAAACTTTATAAGCAACATCTATAATGGTCCACCATGACAGTTACAACATGCAAAAAATATCAATTCAGACTGCTAGATCTTTTATATCTGTGTGTAAACATTTTCTTCACATCTGTGTATAAACTGTTTTATAAAATAATGTATAATAATATGTCTATTTTCTGTAGTTTTCTGCTATTTTATTTCAAAATCACTAAATTTAAAGGTTTTTTACCAATATTAATTATATAAACCAAACATAAACTAATCATTTGGTATTCTTATAATTATTATCTGTATTTATTAAAAGCAGCCACCAAATGGTTTAATGTCACAACAATTTTTTTGTGATTCTCAATATCTTTCTTACAACAGTTCCTTCATATAAAAAGTAGTTATGTAAATAAGCCATAATTTTTTTTAAAGTATATCATGCGGCAACATAAATTTGCTGTCAAGTTACATAAAAACTTACTGCATGTACGACATTATGTCATAATTATATAAATAGGCTGTTGTGTCATAATGTGATGAGATTTTTATAAACATTCATTCATTTACGGTCAAGTCTGGAAGACATTTTCACCTTTGAATATAAATATTTATACATGTGTTTTTAGAGATAAACAACTTATGAAAGAAAACTATTTAATATTCAAAATACGCAAATTCTGAAAATTAAATTATACAGATATGAAGGAGAATAAGTCTAAATACATTCACATTACTGATCCCCTAAACATCCCATCACATGCCTTTGTATAAACTTGCATAACAAAATATCAAAATAGAAATAAATCTCTCTTTTTTATATGAAAAACAAGAAAAAGATAATTAAAGATTATTGGAGATGAACAAATCTACATGTACATGTATGTAATACTATTGGTGCCATCTACATTTACATGTACATGTACCATGAGATATTGATGAACATGTATTTACAAACTAAAATACAGGGAAAAATCAACTGATTACAACAGTTACTGAATGGAAAAATGTGTGGAACAGAAAGATAAAATGGACTATATTTAAAAAAAATTCAACAGAATTGGTATAATTTTTTTATTAAAAACCATATTTAACTTTCATTTAACAACATCCTGGCACATTTTCAATCAGTAGCTATTGGGTTTTAAATATATGACAACATCTGCAGAAAAAAGCAACAATGACACTACATGTGTATGTAAATGTAAATTAATTTTTAATCCCACTCTCATTCTTCATAGTCTCTAAATCTCCAAGGTATCAACAATGGAATAAAATTTTGAAATGTCATCTACTGTTTGTTTTTATATGTGATTAGTGTATTATTTATGGATACATTATTTGACACACGCAAACAACATTTCAAATTGTGTGTTTTCTTGTAATTTGATAAACAAATATAAATTATTCATCATTTTGATTAACCTTGAAATCATGGATGAACACCTCTCTTTTGCAAAATGCAATAACATTTTATTTTTATTCACTGTCTAAATTCCCTGTTGTCTAGGTTGTCTCTGATGGGTGATGCTGACTGATGATGCATTAAAGATTTCTTAATGAGGTGTAAAACTGGCATAGAGGCACAATGAAGGTGGCATAATTTTAACACAAGCTTGTATGCTTACCCATTATAAATTGAGTTTCTCACTATGCTGACTCAATGTTTGTTAAACACAAAGAAAATGAACAAACCATTTCTAATAGTCTCTGTCCATGTTTTTTCTGAATGGAAAGGTAACATTTTTTTTAATCTGGTAAAAGCCTTTGTACAAAAATAGTAATTACTGTGAAGACTGAGTGCTCTCCCTGTCCATCTATACAGCTAGGCACTAAAAGTAGTAAATGTTTCTGATTTAAAACAATATATTTTAGACAATTTTGCAGTATTACTACATATATCAAACATTAAATAAAATTGTTTAAAAATGTGATAGGTTAGATAAGTGTTTATTAACAATTCATGTTTCATTGGAGAGTATGATGCTACATGTATGTGTTGTAGGTGTCAAATGCTTGGTGGCACTTCAAAATTTTATTCCATAGTTCATACCTCAGAGATTTAAAGACTATGAAGACTGAGAGATAGCAAAAATTAATTTACATGTACTTGTAGTGCCAGTGTTTTTTTTATCTGCAGAACCATATATTTAAAAACCAGTAGCTGCTGATTGAAAATGTGCTAGGATGTTGTTAAATAAAAAAGTTATTTCTTTTTTTTCCTTAGTAAACTACTTCAATTATAGCAGCAAGGGTCTTTATATACACTTTCCCATTGACAAGATAAAACATATTACAGCTTCTGATATACACATGTACATACTCTATACCTGTTGAGTTGGAACAAGAAAAAACCCAAATCTATCCTCCAAACCTGTAACATCATTCAAACAGTGAATTTGAAAGTGCAATACATTGTTATTTCCTCCCCCAGCTGCTATTAGTGCCAATTAACTTGGGGCTGTCTAAGAAAAACAGAACAGTTGTCGGAAGGCAATATAGTTTTATTGCCTTTAAGTGCTGTGTGCAGATAGAAAAAACAAGCTTGCATCAACATCATCTTTAACCTCATCTTGGAAATAGAATTGTATGTTAGTTCCACTCCACAGAAAACATTTACTCAGTTATTAACATTTCCATGTCATACCAAGTTAAGAAGATAAATATCTCCAAAGTACAGAATTTCAAAATTCCTGAAATATACTGTATTGATACAAGAAATTGCATGAATGCATACATTATTAACATTTGTATTGTCATAAAACACAAAAGTTGAATAATATTAACTCTGACATGACCAAAAATATTTGTCAGGGAAAATAAAAAAATAAAATAACAAAAATAATGAAGAAGAAGAAGAAAAGAAATTATATTACAATTTTTTTTAATGTCTTTTCTTTTCTTTCTTTTGGTTTGTTTCTATAATGACACCATTAGACCACATTTTATTTATTAATCATCGGCTATTGGATGTCAAACATTTGAAAATTATGACATGGAATCAATTGTGTGCCAGCATCTGATGGGTTTTGAACCACTGTCTTCAGTGTGAAAGCCCAATGTCCTAACACTGGACCACTGAGGTTCATAAAGTTAGTCTTGACTCTCAGGTCTCAAAACTCAATATCATGACAATGCCATTCACCATATCACAAGGCTCAAAATTGACAGGAGGCTGTTGGCAAATGCTGCTAAAAACGCATTCAGTTTAGAAAGTAATTTTTTGCTATCCATCTTATTTAAAAAAAATATATTCTAACTATATTCACGATTTCTTTGAGCTTTACATCCGTGTTTGTCACAAGTCATGTTTTCTTGTAGAAAAAAATATAAAACTTTAAATGAAGAAATAGTAGATGTGGCTATTTCGCAGTGCTGCACATGCCAATAGAAGAATTGTCTGTTAACAAATAGCCTCAAAACTTAGTCGGACTGATTACGGTTTCTTGGATGTATTATTTGTAAATTTGTTGGTAAATTTGTAATAATAATAATAATTAGTAAATTAGGTTGGCAAGTTCCTAGAATCTCAAGTTTCTAAAGTGTCTGCCATTTCAAGACTACCAACAACAATAAATTGTGGCACTCACTAAAAAGTCAACTGTAAGTGGTAAACAAACTACAGGTATTACGTGATGGCTGCCAATAAAAAATATACATAAAACATTTTATTGTACTGTAGTCTGTTTGCTTTGTTTCTTTGCTATCAGTTTACATAAAATTAGTGTACAAAGATAAAACAATACCTGTACCAATAATCTAAAACCACCTTTCCATTTCAATTTGCTTCACAATTAAAATCTGACAAGCAAATATTGCTTCTCAATCTTGAAAATTATTTTCGAGCCTTGTATAACAATGTCATCTCTTTAAAAGCTTTGAGTCTTGAGTCCAGACTCTAAGGATTGATTTCTTGTCGATAGTTCAACCTCGATTCTTAGTTTAAACTGCATCCACACGTGTTAAAAGAATGGGTTGAACTGTAGATTGTGGGTAAACCATCAATGAGAAAATGGGCCTAAGGCCTGAATTATCAAGTGTGTGCCAGCTTCTGATAGGTTTTGAACCACAGTCTTCAGCTTCCTGTTTAACCAAATGATAATTTAAAATTAAAATTTTATAAAAAATAAAAATAAAATATACATGTGTGATAACTAACTTTTGAATTGAAAATATATGTATACTGTATACACTTACATCATTATTATTTCCTTTGCAAGTTGTTATCTTAGTGATATTGACTGAATAATTGAAATAAATGTCTTGTCTATAGCGATAGGAGGATGTAGCTGAAAGGTAGCGTGTCCACCTGTGAAACAGGCGGTCATTGGATTGATCCTCCTCAATTTGCAGTTTGAGCTATTTTCTGTTCCAACCAGTGGTCCACAACTGATACATCAAAGGTCATGGTATGTGCTGTCCTGTCTGTGAGATGGTTCATATAAAAGTCCCCTTGCTGCTTATCGGAAAGGTACCTATGTGGTGGCAGCAGGTTTCCTCTAAATAAATATGTTAGAATGAGCAGATAATTCAGGTCCAATAGCCAATGATAAGATAGAAATCAACGTACTCTAGAGGCATCGTTAAATAAAACAAACTTTACTTTTTGTCTTATCTATAGCAATTGTAAAAGTTCAGTATAAGGCATGATAGAAAATGTAGTGCAATTGTGTAATTAGACCCCTGTTTATAATCGGGTTTTTTTAAAATCACAAACTCTTTACACAGGAAGTCAACATTTATTGTTCAAGGGGCACAACTATTATTTCCTTAGGTATCCTCTGGAGTAGGACACACCAGGGGTACGATATCAAATTTAAAATTTCTTTATGGGATGATGGCAAATGCTGTGGTGCCATCAAGAAATTTGATCCATTTACAATCAAAAAACACAAACTGCACTCCAGTAGAGGCACCTTTTTATTAATGTCAAAGATATTGCTTAACCAGATGTAATATATATTTTGCACCTCACACTGACAAAAGGTTGTCAAAATGAAAAAGTTATGTGAGAGATAAAGCTATGGCATGGCTTTCATCCAGTGGGTTCTAAGAGGTTTGTTATTACAATTCCGTGCAGCAGGTGACACAGATGAAAAAACCACCTGTACGAGGAGGTGTTGAACGGGGAGGTGTGCCAGCTGACCTAAACCAGCTGACATAACCACAGCAGTGAATCAAGTCTCTTAGAAACTTCCTGACATAAACATATTAGATACCTCAAGTAAAACCTTTATTAAACACACACACAAGGCAAGTAATGAAAAGTGTCCTTTTAGTATAACTGACTGCTTAACACAATCGGGGCTTGGATTTCATGAAGGTATTTTCTGTCATGCTCTATATAAAAGAACTGTTGGTATCCTACTTCCTGGCCTGGTTGTAGTGGAAATTTTATCTTATAAATATTTTTTCAGAAAGTTAAGAAATAGTTTTGATTTTATTACATAAATATATCTGACGTCATTTTTTTTATGAAATATATTTTATTGCATATGAATCATATACAAAAGGTTGGGCGCAAGTTATCAAACTTGTGTCTTAGGTCATTACAAATTAAAGTTTGAAAATATCTCTTCAGTTACTGTTTGTAAAGATATAAAATTTGGTATTGAAATAGCTTAACAATTCTTTGATCAATTGGGCCCTAATACTGACCTCCTGATGCCATGAAGATGTCCTAATCCCAATTTTAATGGATGCAATAACTGCAATGATCTTCAAAGAACAAATGCTACAAGTCTTTCTGAACTAAGTAATTTGGAAGAATAGAAAAGTCATCCTTTAAGACCGTTGCCATGTAATACAGGTTATTTTCATTTTAAATTATATTTTTTTTTACCAAATTAGATCATTTGTAAGAATAGAAGAGTGGTCAGTTAATATACAAGTAGGTGAGAGCATAATAGAATATTTAAACAATAATTGTTGCTGAAACAAATACCAAATTTCATGCTCATATTTTCCTGAAGCACTGAAAGTACAAATAAATCATGGAAATCTTTTTTATTTTTCCAGTGGAAACTTCTTTTCCAGAGCGTAGGAAAGGCAAAACACAAAAAAAGATGGGTTTGCCTTATGACTAAACACAGACATAGAAATACACTAAAATCTAATATTCAGTCTACAATTTATTCGAAAGTATTGAAAATGTCCTATTTGAAGCCAAACATAATTTCAAATTATTGTAAAAACATATAGTGATGTGCTGTACATATGTTGCAGGAAATACATCATGAATTATATATAATTGATGAAAATATCAGGAATTAAATGTACATGTATGTAAATTATAATTTACCCAGGAAATACATAAAATTTGCATTTGTTTATCACAAATATACATGCATGCATGTAAAAATTGAAAAATATATAACTTTTAGTTTTAACTGTGATAGAGCATCTTTAAATGGTTGTAAATTGGTGTTTTATTACTAAAATATGTTAAATTCTGAAAGGACCTACATGTATACTGTACATGTATTATAATTTGGTGTTTGAACAGGGTTTCTAGAATACGGTAGCCCGACGCCCGTGGCTAGTGGTTTTTGTGGTCGGGCTACCTAGTAATCACTTTCCTCTAGCCCGACGGCAAGTGGAATTTCAAAAAAAAAGAAGAATAAAACGGAACGAAAAAACTGCAATGAAAAGCGCTGGATATACTCGTTTCGATAAATAAAGTCTGACTATTATTAGCCTGAAATGCAGTCCAAGATTGGCAAGATTTCTGTTCCCGGCAAGATGTCATAATATTCTGAAGAGGGCTGAATGGTTTCTTCTGGTCAAAATAAGTGTTCGACACACGAGTTTTGATAAATAAAGTCCGACTATTATTAGCCTGAAACACGTCAAATAACTCGCTAGTGTAATTTGCAAAATAACGCAGTCAAAGATCTTTGTTTCCCGGCAAGATGTCATAATATCCCGTAGAGTGCCAAATGGTTTCCCTACAGAGATTTGTTTTCTTCCGGTCATATCAAATCAAACTTTTCTGTTCTTTTATTGTTAAAAATACAGTTATTATAAGTAATTAATTTATCCATTGTTACCTATTACATTGAAGGTAATGATTATTTTACTTTAGGTTGTCAGTGTTTAGTCTTATTCCGACCGAGTCAGTCATCCGCGAAGTTTGAGACAATCGGATCGCTCGTGGCATGTTTTGTAAATAAACTTGGCCACTATTTGATAGATCTTTTGTGAGTTTTTTGTTTTTAAAAATGATGAGACACTAATCTAACAATGAATCAGGGTGCATTTTTTTGTAAAAAAAATAATTAAGTTCTTGCAAAATGTAGCGAGTCGATCCGATCTTCAAGTTTGAGTTTTATCTTTAGAAGGTACATGTAGGGCTAGTGAATTTTTAAGTCAGGCTAGTGAATTTTGAAAATCACTGGTCTGATGGCTAGTGGATTTAAAATAAATTCTAGAAGCCCTGGTTTCAATCTTTATTGTAATATCATCATATTACAAATTTATGTATTATGAATTTACAATAAAATTTGTGCAGTACATTTCATGTAACTTAAAATACATCCAAGTAGATTTTGTGTAATGTAAAATAAAGCAACTATACCTGTATGTATAATGAACCAACATTACATTTATAGAATATAAAATTAAACATAGGTCTATATTAGACATATTTGCTGCAACATTTATATACAAAGACATTTAGTGCACAGACAGTTAACAAACTGCATAACAGGCATATTTTCTGCACTGCTTATGCAATCCACATGGTGAAGTTGGGATACATTCTGACGTGGAGATATTCCGGCATGCCCGTTACTTAACTGGGATGTTAATGCAGCAGATAATGATGAGATACAATGTGAGGTATGCTACACTGTCAACAGGTACAACATACACACAAATACCACAAGCACGATTCTAGGACAGCCCATACAACAGACAGTAGAATACGAAAAACATCCACCATCACTTAAACATTATTTTAATTAAACTTTCTTTTTCTTTCTTTTTTAAAAACGAACTTCTTATCAACAAATTAGCTATACCTGACCCATCCATTGAGGGGATCATTCCAATGTCCAATCCACTGAGGGGATCATTCCATGTTTAATCCACTGAAGAGATCAATCCTACATGTCCAATCTGCTTAGAGGATCAATCCTACATGTCCAATCCACTGAGGGGATCAATCCTACATGTCCAATCTGCTGAGAGGATCAATCCTACATGTAAAATCTGCTGAGAGGATCAATCCTACATGTCCAATCTGCTGAGAGGATCAATCCTACATGTCCAATCTGCTGAGAGGATCAATCCTTCATGTCAAATCCATTGAGGGGATCAATCCTACATGTCCAATCTGCTGAGAGGATCAATCCTACAAGTCCAATTCACTGAGGGGATTAATCATATACAGAGATACTTTATGTATATGTAACAGGAAATATACTTGCACGTGTATAACAGGAATTATGTATAATTTAAAAATAAAAGTGTTTATTACTTATTCTTATAGAAGGCTTGAGGAGATCAGTAATATATAACCCATCAATTGAGATCAGTCCTATATTAACCATCAATTGAAATCAGTCCTACATGACCAATCAACTGAGATCAGTCCTATATGACCCATCAATAGAGGAGATCAGTCCTATATGACCCATCAATTGAGGAGATCAGTCCTATATGACCCATCAATTGAGGAGATCAGTCCTAGATGACCATCGGTTGAGATCAGTCCTAGATGACCCATCAACTGAGGAGATCAGTCCTATATGACCCATCAATTAAGATAGTCCTATACGACCCATCAATTGAGATCAGTCCTACATAACCATCAGATGAGATCAGTCCTAGATGACCCATCAATTAAGGAGATCTGTCTTATATGACCTATCAATTGAGATCAGTCCTAAATGACCATCAGTTGAGATCAGTCCTAGATGACCCATCAACTGAAGACATCAGTCCTATATGATCCACCAAGTAAGGAGATCAGTCCTAGATGACCCATCAACTGAGGAGATCAGTCCTATATGATCCATTAAGTGAGGAGATCAGTCCTATATGACCCATCAATTGAGATAAGTCCTATATGGCTCATCAATTGAGGAGATTAATACTATATGATCCAGCAACTGAAGAGATCAGTCCTGTAAGACTTATTCACTTTTAATAGGGCACCAATTCTAGATCACTCATCTATTGCAGGTATCCATCCTATATGACCCATCAATTCTTAATTGGGCACTCCACAGTGAGTGCTTTAACTTTCACTCACTGGCTATTTGATGCAATCTATATTAAAATTTCTATTTGTATTTCAATAAAAAGATTATCAAATGTTTGAGCAATCTTTTAGAGAAAAAATAATCATTACACAATGGTTCATCTGTTCACTGGAGGTACAAGTATAGATACATACATATAGAAACACACTATTACAGTGTTATCACAACACTTTATGGCTTATGGCCACAAGGTAACACACCAAAAGGTTAGACTAACCAGATGTCTGAATCTGCTATAAGCCAAGCGAGTGCAACACATTTTTTGATTGGATAAAACCAATCAGCTGGTGGCGGCACCAAGATTTCCTGACGAGCACTGCATTGTTTGGGGTAAAACAGCATATCATACATACTTTTGTACTGATAGGACAGCATCTTTATTTCAGGAAAGCCAGAAAATTAGCTACACCTACATTGTATGTCTTAACACAAAGTTTTTGCTTGAGTTATTTGTTTGTGCTTATATCCAATTAAGGTTCATGCATACTCTCCTGGACACACAATTCCGTTTCCTGTGCTGATTGTTTTTCTTCTATGTTTTCAGTTGCAAAAGCTAACTCTATTACAAGACTCGATCCCACTATAATACTGATTACTTGTGTGTTTTAAATTGTACACACTCACTTTTGCTAATGATGTATGATTGAAAATACACTCATTGCAATATAATCGGTATTCTATTAGGTCTCATTATATAATATCTTTATATATTATAAATCATTAAAAAATTTTTTTTTAAAACCACATTTAAAAACATTTTATGATTTTTTTAATGAAGTTTCTGTCAAATTCAACAAATTGCAGAGCTACAATGTACAACTCTTATATTATGTACATGTAATATTTAGAGTGGATGACACCTTCCTTGATATGTGGTCAGAAAATTAGATTGTCGTTTTTCTTGTCTCCATGGCATCAGAACTAAAGTGTTCTAATGCTTTAATTTCAGAGCTCTTCCATCATTTATCAATTTCCTGTGCTCAGTCCCTCGTGTTATTCCAAGGTGTCATCTTATCACCTACTGCTGCTTCTAATAATGACTGGTCCCTGTAGTAACCACTTCTCCCCTCAAGTGGAAAGTTTCCCATATGCCCAGAGAGAAAAGAAATGAAATTATGACAAATTGCATGAAAGAAAAAATGTGTTTCCAGCTGGATACTGTGTATTAGGAAAAATCAATCTTTTTCAACTAAACTATTAAAGAGATGATTCTTTAGACTTGGATATTGCTGAGTGCACCAATTCTACAATTCCAGTCCTGTAATCTGCTGTTACTATAAATTATAGATAATCTTTCATTTGTTCTTAAAGTATCACATAACTCACGAATAGAAAATCTGTCTGAAGTGAAGTGGTTTGTTGCATCAATCCCTATCAACACAATGGACTTTTTCTAAATTCAACCAGTGGTCCACAACTGGTGAAACAGTCTGCAGCATGTGGTTTCCTGTTTGTGGGAAGGTCCCAATAAAAAACCACTTGCTGCTAATTAAGAAGAATAGCCTATGTGATGGTAGCAAGTTTCTTCTGTGGACCATGTGTCACAAACACCATGCATTTAATATTTTATATCCGATGATGATTATCCAATGTGCTGGATGAGACTCAGTGGTCCAGTCGTAGAACACAGGATTCTCAAGTTGAAGACAGTGGTTCAAAACCCATCATAGGCTGGCTTACACTTTAGACTACATGTTAAAAATTGTCAAATGTTTGACATTCAATAGCCAATGATTGATAAATCAATGTGCTCTAGCACTGACATTAAACAAAACAAATTAAAAAAACTATGTGCTGGGGTGTTGTTAAACAAACATTTCTTCTTCTTTCTTTCTTTACAATCCCACTCAAAGGCTCCACTTGCTGGGGTCAAATTTCACGAGGACACTAGACACTGCTGTCATAAAGAACTTCCAACATTTGTTTTGTGCCCTGCTGTGTCTTCTTATATCCAAGGCCAACTTTGGCAATAATCATTCTGTCCCTCAAATAACAAATCTCAAAAATGTTTTGCAAATTTTTTTATTTCCTCCTGTGGTTCACAATTGGTACATGAAGGCTATGGTATATGCCGTCCTTTCTGTTGAAAAGCATATATAAAAAAACTAGCTGCTAACTCAAAAGTTTTGTCTACATGTATGTGTATATGCTATAATCTAGAGCATTCAAAAAAATCAACTGGATAAATTATTACGTGATTTTCTATTTCCTTTTAAGTGGACCTATTTGGGCTGTTTCCCATTCCAGCAAATGGTCTATAACAGGTTTAACTAAGTTTATTGGTATATTCTGCTGGTGAAAAAGCACATGTAAAAGATCCCTTGCAGCTAATTGGAAAGAGTAACAGCCATTCATCAATGCATTGAGGTTCCTTTTTCCTTTTTTATTCTTTTTGGTTATTCTAAAACATAATTATTAAAATGAAATATGTTCTTCTACCCAAATGAATAGTTAGCGTTACCATACCATGTATTCAGAACAACTAGGCCATGGCCACCAGTAGAGGTAGGATCATACCTGGTCCTATCTAATGCTATTTGGCATACACATACAATTAGCTTGAAAACAGCCCTCATTTGTTTAAATTTGCAGAAACCTGACAATGTGGTAAGTAATGTACTTCTACACTGTATATACATGTACATGTGCATAGCACTAATGGGTCTGGTTTGGTATGTAGAGAAGACATTAAATGCATTAGTTTAATGGAAGAAAAGCAGTTAGACGCATACAGCCAGTTGGACCAGCTTCGGTGAACATTGTAAATACCTTTATCAGTTAGACAGGTTCAGCTCCAAAGCAATTAATCTGAAGATCAACAAGCAGAGAACAGAACAGATAAGCACACTGTCAAAAGTACAGGTGTGTCAGGTAACGCAGCATTGTTCTTGGAAGGAAAATAGACATACGGTTCAATATCTTGTCTAAATGAATAATGATCAAAATATAAGCACAAAGCGGACAAGCAAAATTTTGCAATGGGGAAGGGTAGGGTGTACAGTTTGGGAAAAGTGGAACTCACATTTTTTTTTTTATTAAGGTGTTTATTCATTTCTTTTTTTCACATACTTTTGTATGAATCTCTTTCCCACCATACCTCAGATACAGGTATAAATATGTACGTGTACATGTAGCCATTAATACCAATGGTCAAATAAGATTATTATAATTATAATTTAAAATAACAAGTATAACCTTTTTTGAAACCAAAACTCTGCCCAAGTCAGAGTCCATATTGTGATGGTCTATACCAATGAATCACTGGTGTTCAAAAACGGAAAGATGTTTTAAACATTGTAAAGTAGGTCTATAGAATCTATTTACCAACTTATTATTAAGAAATCCAGAGATGAAAACAAATTAATATTTTACAGGTAACAGTAGCTGATCTGGGGGGGGGGGGTCCATATGGATCCACACTTTCAAAAATCCTGAATCCACACCTGATTAAAGTCACATGTCACTGTCTACAGAGATTAGTGGTGCAGGGGTTAAGCTGTGAGATTTACAGCTGATAGGTACTGGGTTCAAATCTCAGTCAAGGCAGTGGATTTTTAATCTTGATAGCAGCTGCAACCCAGAATGAGTGCTCAATAAGGCTCAATGGGTAGGTGTATACCACTTCCACCAACCAGTGGTCCACAACTGGTTATCCAAAGGATGTGGTATGTGCTATCCTGTCTGTTTGAAAGTGCATATAAAAAATCCCTTGCAGTTACATCAAATTGGAAAAAATTGCCTATGAGGCAGCTGCTGGTTTCTTCTAAAGACTATGACTCTATGAGTCACAAAACACCAAATGTTTGACACCTAATAGCTCCTGAATAAACAATGTGTTAATGTGTTATTGAACAAACAGTTGTAACATATTTATTATCTTTCATCAATTAAATCAATGTTTGTAGTTACTTGTACATGCATCTTTATATCGCAGCTGTCAACACTAAAGTCAATTCACATGTTTTTGGATTTGTTTGTTTTGTTAACAACACCACTAGAGCGTATTAATTTATTAATCTTCGGCTACTGGATCAAATATTTGGTAATTTTGACACGTACTTGTAGTCTGTGTGAGCCATCCTCTGATGGGTTTCAATTCACAAGCAGATCATTATTAAAGAATTTAACATTTTTATGCTCCGTGATTAATTAATGTTTAATAATATTCTTTCTGCATATGGAGAAAAACAGATTTTTATCAAACTATGTTCATTATCAATCAGTCATTCTACATGCTCACTGAAGCTATCAACATTACATTAAAGATCACTATTAAATTTTAAATGTTATGGACTTACTCTATGGAACACATTTACCAGCTATTAAGAGATACATTGATAAGGTTTTATTTATAATTTACAGGGATCTCAAGTATCAGAGATTTCTTCATGAGAATATTTTTATCTAACCTATTTATTATCTTTTTCTTTAAATGAATTATAATCTGAATATCATGATTTACATATTATATGACATGCGCAATTATGTACCTCTAGCTCAACATTAAAAAACAGGTATTTATCATAAATATAGTTTCCTTCATTTGAGGGAAGAATTAGAAGGAAACTATTTACTTCTTGTTATGAGTACATAAAGTTAGGTAATTAGCTGAAGTTTCCGATACAGGATGCTGTTTTGAGGAGTTGACAATGTGATAATATCATCTTGGTTGTGAGACAGACATTCATTTTTAATGTTGTTTATCACATTATAAAATGTGTTTTGCTTTATTATAGGTTGGCAAGCTGTGAGAATATGTAAGTCGTTGAAGTGAAAACCTATGGAGGGGTAACGGCTGTTTAGAATTTGTTTCCGAAGTATCGCGTATATATATATATATATATATATATATATATATGGCATAAACTATGGCTGGTAAGCCATGGGAATACTTAAAAGGTTGAAGTGAAAACCTATGGATGGGTGAAGGCCCTTTATAATCAAGTTTCAGATGTATCACATATATCCAAAGATTGTTTTGATACTGTGGTATATAAAGTTTTAAAAAATGTAAAGTAAAGTTTGTTTTATTTAACGACGCCTCTAGAGCAAATTGATTTTTATCTTATCATCGGCTATTGGATGTCAATCTTTGATGAACCAGTTGTGGACCACTGGTTGGAACGGAAAATAGCCCAAACTGCAAATAGGTCTGCTGAGAAGGATCGATCCGACCAAACTGTGGTACATGCACCACACATGGTTCAATTAAATGATGTTTTGTTTTTATGGTCGAAGGGGGTGAAGAAGAAAAAGACTTCAATTTTGGTATGTGGTATGTTAACGTACTATCATATCGTGAAGAAGTGCATATATAGAAGACTTGCATATGCTATTCTTTGATTAGTAACAAAGACTCTTTTATATGCTTTTTTCTAAATCAGGATAACACATTATAACCATTGATATATTAATATTCGTGGATCACTGGCAGGAAGAGAAAACACCCCAATATGATCACCAAGGGGATTGATGTTATCATGTACATGTACTACATCTCAAACAGGAGCTTTAAATGTTCCAGGTAAATGAACTCTTAGTACATATAATGGCGGTCAAAGGTATGATAGACATCCTCATTATGTATATTATCACCTGCATTTTACCTGATAATCACCTCAATTTTACCTGATAACCACCCAAATTTTACCAGATAAAGACAAAAGTTGAGGGTCGAATAACCAGTTTTCTGAACCTCTGTGTACTGAGATATCAGAACACCAAATGAAGGTTTCATTATTTCAAAGGTTCTTAACCTTTATGCGATTACTGAAATTTTTATTTTCTCAATGACACAACATGTGCATGACTGAAAGTAATCAACTATGTTTCTTTATGTAACTGTAGAATATGAAACCAAGAGATAAGATACTTAGATAATCACAGTATCAAGGTACAATGTACTCGTGTGAACTGCTGCTGAAACACAAAGATTTCATGCTGACCAGAACATACATTATTCAATAAAATCATCCAGCCAAGACCTGTGAAAGCTAACACTTGTGAAATAGAAGCTCGTGTTTCATAGCTTTCACTAAACAGAATATCTGAGGCTTCAATGAGGTGATGCTACTGCAAATTCAAAACATTTAGAATTTGGCAAATGTTTATTCTGTCTTGCAAAAACAATTATTTACTAATGTTATTGCTAAAATCAATCTTTATTCTTGGTTAGTCTTGGTTTCCTTGGAAACAGAAAGACAGCAATTCACTGCTCACCTTTTCAGGTGAGAAATTTAAAATAAGGAGAGCAATTTTGCAAGTTTTCACATTTTGTGAGATAAAACCAAACAATAAAAGACAAGTGCTAAAACACTTTGCACTTTCTATGCTCAGGAGAGTATGAGGCGATTGCCTGCATGTCTGTAATGGAGAGGTGTAGGTTAGTTGGATGTGTGGTCTTTACCAAATTGATACTGGGCCAGTATTGGTGGATACACCATGCCAGTTAAGTTCAAAAGTATGTTTCAGCGTCTGTGTATGGCATACATCGAAAATATTGCAGTGACAAAATATCTTCAAACAGACATACAAAGACACTGACACACACAGAAACACACACAGAAACACATACACATACAAATACAGACACAAACATGCAAACATATGCGCACGCACACAAATATTATATATTTATAAATAAAAGCCAACATTTTTTTTAGTTAGTCTGGTTAATGAACTTCCCATACAAAAATATGCTGGAAATTCCACAACATTTGATTTTGATAAGACCATTTGATTAAATCATGAAAGAACAATAGTCTGATTCTTCCCTTTTCAAACACTCCCCTTTTATGTTTGTTAGAAACCTGCATGCCTGCCATTTGGCATCAGTAGCAAGTGATATCGCAGACCATCCCAGAAAGAAGGTATCTGTTGTGTGTGTGAGGAAAAGCCTGTGTTAAATGTATGAAAGAGAGCTTATTGCCACTGATTACATCATGGCTATCCAAGAGAATTCTACCCATTCTAATAATGACTTTTATTGTATGCAGTTATTCTCATACGTTTAAATCTGAAACCAGTGAACAATGTGGAAGATAATTGTATAAATTATTTAGCAGTTATAGAAAAAGACATGGATTCCTCCACCCACATACAAGGTATTTTTAGTCAGAGGCAGTTATATTTTTTCCTTGCCAAATCTGACAATTTAAATTTTTCAAAATGGTGGTTTTTCTAATCTGGTATTATTACAGGCAGTTCTTGCAATAGCTATAATCTTTTTTCTTCTTTTTTTATAGAAAAATCCATTTCCAGATTAAATTTTAATTTAATACAAAACTTTTCAGTTTTTTATGTTTTCACTTTTAGTGATCCAGAACTTTATTTTCACAGAATAAATCTAATATTGTTTTGAAAAGTATTAATTCTACACGTACACAGACATGCATGCACACACGCATGTACAGTTAATATGTTTGTGACACTAGAATGCAGGCCTGCACAAATTGCTTCGTTCATGCAAATTTATTTCACATATCCGATTTACCGTTCGTGTAAAATTTGTTAATTTTAAAGTTGTTTTTCCTTCTTTTTTTTTAAACCGGTTATGCAAATGTTTCTGGCATAACCTATTTTCCGGTTATGCAGATTCTGAATTTGTGCAGGCCTGGAATGACTTGTACATGCAGTTCTCTGGCAGTCTTACAGTTACTGGTTCATGTGTGTTGAATTTTGGGGGTTTTATAAGCAGATTACTATATGTTTATAGGATCGAACCTTGTTAGTGAACTGATTCCCTTATTTTTTTCTCATCCCAACCAGTGGTCCCCAACTGGTATATCTAAGTCTATGATATGTTCTACCAGGTTTATGGGAAAGTGCAAATAAAAGATCTCTTTATACTAATGGGAAAATTCAGTGGGTTTCCTCGGAAGATTACATGTCAAAATTACCAAAGTCCATCACATCCAATAGCTGCCGATTAATAAATCAATGTGCTTTAGTGGTGTTGTTAAACAAAAAACAAACATTATACATTTTTTTTCTTTCTTTTAATCAGAAAGAGTAGACTCTATAGTGGTGACATGTTTCTTCTGCAAACCATGTGTCACAAATACCATGAGTTTCACAGACCAGCCCTGGTGGTATAGTGGTTAGACTATCAGACTCGTGGCTTGTAGGTACTGGGATCCAGTCTCCGTCGAGGCATGATATTTTTAATCTCTGAATTGGCTCCAACCTGGAGTAAGTGTTCATCAAGGCTCAGTGGGTAGGTGTATACTACTTACACCGACCAGTGGTCCACAACTGGTTTATCAAAGACTGTGGTGTGTGCTATCCTGTTTGTGGGATGGTGCATATAAAATATCCCTTGCTGTTTATCGATAGTGTGACGGTAGCAGGTTTTGTCTTTTCTACTAACACTAATCTTTGTCCTGGACTAACAGCACACAAAGCCGAGCTGTGTGTCCAGGACAGCGTGCTTGAACCTTATTTGGATATAAGCATGAAAATAAGTACAACCAACCAATCTGAGTTTAATACTTAGAAGCTGCTAAATAATCGAATCTGTTGGGATGTTGTTAAGAGAATATGTCTGTTTTCAGAGTCCCAGTTATGACAAGAATGTCAAACCTTCATACAATCTAATATCATTTGATCAGTTAAGGAAAGTGTCACACTTGTGTTCATGTACACATTAACCGACAAAGAAAATCTCATAAAAGAGATGAGCGGTCTCAACTCTCATCTTCTTTTGAAATTTAAAATTAAAGCGACATCATGTCTGCTCTTGTGGAAGAATATACCCGGTATTACTTTCCTTCACTCAACTGGCTAGGCAGACAATCTGATAAAACTCTTTACAACACTCATTCAGTAGATGCATCTGAATGTCAAGCTATGTATATGAACATGTACTTGTACAGTTTGCAATGTTACATCTGAGTAATTTTCTTTGTCTGTTTTTACCATTGTTTAGAGTAAAATTTGTGGAACCATTTACATTATTTACAATGATCTTTTTCACTTAGATATTCATAAAGTTATACATGTACATGGATCTTCTGTTACATAAGTGACTTTCTCAAGAATGTGACAGATTGCATTATAAGAACAACATTCATAAACATGCTGGATCTACTCTATCCATAACTTTTCCACTGAAAAGACAATTTAATTGGAAGTTGATTTTAAGACGAAAAAAAACTTATAATATTTTTGTAATCTGAGAATTATGTTAAGATCCATACAAAATGACCAAATATGGAATTTTATTTTTTTATTAAATTTCTGTTGAAATTCATATCAGCAGATTTATAATCCAAAAATAAAATAAAATAGTGAGCTTAATTAATATGAACAATGTAAATATGTACATTTACAATGCACAAGTATGCATGACTGCATCATAATAAACAATTATTGAAAATTAGTCATGGATTCAATATTCATACATGTTTGACTACATGAACAAGAGTCTCACATTAGGCATTTGATAAAGATGTGTGTGTGTGTGTATCCTTGGCTAAATATAATATATATATATATATATCCCTGGCTAAATATAATATATATATATATATTATATATATATCCCTGGCTAAATATAATATATATATATATCCCTGGCTAAATATAATACATATACATCCCTGGCTAAATATAATATATATCCCTGGCTAAATATCCCTGGCTAAATATAATATATATCCCTGGCTATATATAATATATATCCCTGGCTAAATATATATATCCCGAAGTTGAGATTTTGATACATGTATATCTGTATATCCCTTAAATAAAATCAGATATAGTACTTATGTTTTACATAGTTTTGAATGCTAACTTTGTTCATGTACCACACTATAATGTGTGCATTATTCATGCATATTGTTCCTTATTTTACTATTTTGGAAAGGATTTTTTTGTGATTTTTAGTGATCATATATCAAATCTATGAGCTCCTATGAAGAAAGATGAAATAATGTTGTTTTTTAAATACATATAATTAAAAAAAAGAAAAAAAAAAGGATAAAATGAATGTATACTGTATATCTGTTATATTATACACAATATATATGTACTGAAAGAATAGTTTTACTGACATCCCAGCTTTTAGGTGTCAAATTCATGGTATTTGTAACACATGGTTCAAAGAAGAAACATTACCTCCACAGAGGCTACTCCTTCCAATTAGCAATCTAAAATCTTTCTTTTTTAAATTTAAGGACAATTTTTTTTTTTTTTTAACTTACCACAGGAGAGTTCATCATGACGGTCTTCACAATCGTCATCTCCGTCACACACCCACTGCAGAGGAATGCAGATACAGTGACCACCACATGGAAACAGATGATCTGGGCACGTACAGGCCGAGTTGTCACTTGTACTCACTGAAATATTCATAAACATATCTAATAACATCTTACATATATATACATTTTTATGAAAAATAACTCAGTTATTATAAATCACATTAATAATGATATCTCTGACAGATACTGTCTCAGTTACAAGAACTCTACAAAGGAAAAAATATGAAAGGGTTAAACTGAACAATGGCTTCACAACCATAAGACATTTTTTTATATAATTGCTCTTCCCTTTCTTAGCTTTGGCAGAGCTAATGCCCACAAGAGGCATGTTTTACAACAGCTTGCATTGTAAAGCATGTTAAAATTCTTGACCCTGGCATAGACCATAGGATTTCAAATTTCATGGGAAATACTTTTTTTGGTTCTGTGCTTTTGAATCATGGGAACCGATCGGAAACTGTTTCTCGGTAATCCAAAATAATGCAGCAGTGATATGAAAATTGTGGGAAACGAAATTTAGGTTTTGTGATTTTGACAACATGGTACAGATATGCTACCGGTAACAATCGTTACCATGAAATCCTATGGCTTGTTGGCGTTGCTGTTGCAATAATGCCACTGAAGGCAATAATGTATGTGGGCATCCCGATCAATGATTTTAACCCCTACATGAGACTAGAGGTGATAAGTATCAACAAAACATGATTTATTATCAGTGCTGGACTTGAACAATAATCAATCAGCTAAAAACATGTAACTGTGTAGTTGTCACATCATGACCAGTTCAGCTGGCTCTTATATATGTATATCCAGTGTAGATCTCCCAACAATAAGTTTCAGCTACAAGAATCAGATCACATGTATAGATCTAGATGTCTCTCAATGGTTCAAAACCCATCAGAGGTTGGCTCACACTTGACTACATGTCAAAATGTTTGACATTCAAAAGCTGATGATTAATAGATCAATTTGTTATAGTGGTCTCGTTAAATAAAACAAAACAATCAAGATGTGGTAAACCGTGTGTCCTGTATGAGAAAAAAACATGTTTTTTTGTTATAAACAAATGAGAGGGGAAAAGGGAAAAGGGTCTGAAAATGACTACTATGTATATAAATAAATAAGAAAATGTTGATTATTGTGAACCCTAACAGAACATTTTGAAATGGTTTATAGTTGAAAGTGTACAAATCTCAATTTCTTAAATTTCCACCAACAACCATCTTTTGTCACACTAGGTACAATGTACATATTTGTCTGTAAATTGATACCTACTGGGGATTAATACTGCTGAACTCTATATAGCAATCTAATTTATAATGTCAACATTGTTGTAATCTGAAACCAAATTTCCTACTGTTTCTTATTTTTAGCTTTTAATCATATTAATTCACATCTCTACATCATGACTTGTAGGTACTAAGATCAAATCGTAGTCAAGGTTTGGGATTTACAATGTACCGGTATGACTGCTCCACAAGGTTCATTGGGTAGGCATGTGCGACTTGCAGTAACATATGGTCCACAACTGGTTTATCAAAGGCCATGGTATGTGCCATCCAGTCTGTAGGAAAGTGCATATAAAAGATCCCTTCAGCTAATCAGAAATAGTAGCCTATGTGGTAGTAGTGATTTCATCTAAAGACCATAAATCACAAAATACCACATTTGA
>JAULBS010146130.1:0-12418 GCA_032355785.1 Symmetromphalus regularis | reverse complement strand
GTTTAACGTACGTTTAACATATATGAGTATTTATGGTGTTTCTTTCCCTAGTAATCAACAAGGTGTTCTTAGCAAATTTTCTTAACCATGACAAAACAGTTGTCTAAAGTAATTAGAAAAGTGACCTCTGTATGATTTTTAGGTGTACTGGATTCAGAAATGTATAATGGATATTTAGAAAATCAAATTAAATATACCTTCCTTAGCAACCAAGATGCTGTCCATTGCAACAGTGAAACTTATAAATATCTACAGATGCCCTTTCCATATTATTATGTATGTCATTAATGTATTTTTACATTTATATGAAAAACACTTGTATCATATGTTTACATGAAAACATTACGTTCATGAACGTACGTTAAACATATGTGGCTATTTTTGCTGTGTATACATATACATATATTCCTCTAATGATATCGAATGAGGCCTTTACATGGGTCCGACCATGACTGTTTCGACAAATATGTTAAAAATGTTGCGTCACCCAAACAATATGGCTTTATTCAATTCTGATATTTCAGTAAAAAGTTTGTTTTATTTAACTACGTCTCTAGAGCACACTGATTTTTTTTTTTATCTTATCATCGGCTATTGAACGTCAACTATATGGTCACTCTGACAAATGTCTGTAGAGGAAAATCTGCCGCCACACAGGCTACCTTTTCCGATAAGCACCAAAGGATCATTTATATGCACTTTCCCACAGACAGGACAGCACATACCACGGTCTTTGATTAACCAGTTGTGGATCACTGGTTGGAACGGAAAATAACACAAACTGCAAATAGGTCTACTGAGAAGGATCGATCCGATGACCGACCCATTCTCAGGCGGACACGCTTGAACTACATCACTCTCCTCTGGTATTTCAGAAAAATGCCCTTAAAGAATAAAATTGGTTGCGAGAATAAGTCTATATATATTATATTCAAATACTATAATACAGACCTATACCAACTATTGTTTAAGAGCACCTGTAATCTTCCAGAAAGCTGACGACGGCTAAGTCAATGTCATCATCCGCGAATTAATATTACTTGCATTAAAACAGTGAATGTCTTTGACTTAGCATCTGTGTGCATTATGGTGAGTGGCGGGTGGGTAGGGAGGGGGGGGGGGTGTCGTGGGGTAGAGAAGATGAAAACCCCTTCAAACAACTGCATAGCTGTACGTTTGTGAATCTGGATCACAAAGACAATTGCCAGAAATTACTGCATGCTCAGAACGCTAGTAGTGGCCAAGGGAGTTAACCAACTCCAGGAAAAACCCTGATATATATATAGGTGATGGAACACAGAGATGCTCCCTCATTGATCATCTAAGAATGGGGAAAAAAAAATGAATGAATGCATGAATAAATGAATGAATGGATGAATGAATAGATAAATAAATAATAAAATAAGATAATAATTATTTTGTTTGTTTAACACCACTTATGCTCATTAATTTGTTAATCATCGGCTACTGGATGTCAAACATTTGGTTATTTTGACACGTAGTGAAGTTTGAGCCAGCCTCCAACGGGTTTTGAACCACTGTCATCACCTTAAGAATCCGATGTTCTACCACTGGACGACTGAGGCTCACAAAAATAAAATAAATAAAGTAATAAAAAATACTTTCTTGAACTCTTGGACAGAAACAAACAAAATCAATAGCTGTCTTCAGTAAAAAAAAATGTTTGTTTAAACTGCATAATTTACCATCAATTAACATATTATTAGGCTTATTTCGTTCTTGGCTTCCAACATGCATTATGAAAATCCGAAAACAAACATTCATTACAGTAGCGTAGCCAGGGGGCAGTTCAGGGGGAGTCAGGACCTCCCTTTTCTTGTTCTTTAAACTTTTATTTTTACCTTTTTCCGAGTGGAAGAATGTGAAAATTAACGATTTTTTTCCTATTTCTATTCACTCATCACTTTTGGACCCTCCTTTTCAGAAATCCACATTTGGACTTCCCCTTTTAAAAATCCTGCATCTGTGCCTGCATTATATAGTACGGCAGCCTAGGAACTCAATATGGATTTGTAATCTTTACAATAATGGCGGATCGAGAAAATCCTCTGATTCTTTAATGTTAAAAAATATGATATAAATTTTTTTATAATAAAATATTTTTAAAATCGCATAATTCATGGAGTCTGGGGTCCCTAGGGCCCCCACCTAGATCCGCCACTGAATACTTTGATGTTTTCTGGTCCTGGAAACACATACGTATAAAAAAAATATCAGCTTGATGATACCTTGTCATCTTTAGACAAGTTTTCTAACTTGCGTAAATCCAAAATGGCCACTGCTTAAACTATTTAAGTTTCTGTTTTCACTATATCTCCACTACAAGTTAGAATTAGTAATCAGTATAAAATAGTATTTTAATGTGTTTACGGGTAAAAAAAAAACTAATAATTTTTTTTCTGTTATTTTGATAGTCCTTCATTTGCATAATATAAACCCAAGAAAAATACTATTCTCATCTCACCCTATCTTCAACTGTAGATAAAATTCTTTGTTAATAATAATAAAAATAATAATCCCCCCCCCCCCGGCAGAAGCTATTTTAATGTTATTAAACATGAGAACCACAATAAAGCTATTTTAATTATAATTTGGAAAACCATTTAAATGCATAAATCCAAAATTGCGACCTCTTAACAACTGAAAATTATATTCTCACTATATGTCCACTTCAAGATAGAATTGCTTATGCATCAAAAATATTATTTTAATGTTTTTAAAGCATGAGAAATCTAATAATATAATTTTAACAATTTTTTATCTATAACTTGACAAATGGTCATGCCTCAAGTTGAATAATAATAGGTCGCCTGATGGTTTTCTCTCACAATCAACTAACTGGGCAATTTTCTGTTACATTCCGTTGCAGTAGGTCTTCATGTAGCCTAATGACATTTTAGGGAAAGAAACAAATTGTTTGTTTATTGACACCCCAGCACATTGTTTATTCAGCGGCTATTTGTTGTCAGGCATACGGTGTTTTAAATGAAACAATCAGCTGCAACATAAGCCACTCTTTTCGATTAGCAGCAAGGAATCTTTTCAGATTTAAAGGACACTGAATGCGTAAGATCATTTGCTACTAACGAAAAAAATTAAAATATAATGTAAATATATAATTTTATTATATGTGCCAAAATAATATAGCGCTATTTGCATTCTAATTAAGTAAGTGAAAGTTAAAAAGACTTGATAAAGGCATTAAAAATTATGACGTTACAATGACGTCAGTACTCCATCGCCGTTATTATTATTTTTCTGAGCGTATTGTGTGTCAGTGAAAAGGATGTCTTGTTTTTGTATGTGGAGGTAGTGATACCATGTGAAAAATAACCAGAACAAAGTATTTGGAGACATCATGAGCAAAGATAAAGGTTATGTCTATGTTCTGACACTATTTTAACTAAAACGTAATTCAGTGATTTTATATGCTCTGAACAGTGAATTTGATAGAAGAAAACGACAATTAAGCCTAATCATTAAGTTTATAGATATGGAGAAGAAGTAACAGAAAAGAAAATCCCAACAAAAATTACATTTTGTATGTGATACATTTCACGTGCGCTGTTTTTAAAGATTAACACACAAAAACAAAACAAAAAAATACACCACACACAAACAAATCTGCTTCAGCAACGATGAAATCAAAATTTATAAGCAACACTTCCAGTGCTGTCAAGGAAATGGAAGCGTGGGCCAGAACAGACTGTGTCACCCACGAAGCATCGAGATACTTATATGACAGCATTACCGACCACGAGGAAAGAGTCTTGAGGGTAAAGCTAAGGGAACTCTCCAAAGAAAGATACAAATATTTGAGGAAGAGTGCATATGAAAAGAATCGTTTTTTAGAGAGACTCAAGAAAAAATTCACCTCTAATATACCTTACTACAAACCAAGCGTATCACAAAGCTGCGACGATATAATGTTCAAATCAAGCAACGTCAACGTCAAATCAACATCTGAACCATTGCTGCAGCTGTCGAACAGCAGATCCGTCGCAGGCACGTCCAACCGTTCCAGCTCACGTCTTGCTCTTTTAAACCTAATAGAACCACAACTAGGTTTACAACGACCTAGAGAAAGGCTAACGTCACGGTCGCAGGAACGCATGACAGGAAGGTTACAAGAACAGACGAGGAGAAGTTCTCTTGAGAGATCTAGAACACGCTCTGTGTCGTTTGGACCAGAACAAACACGTAGACTGCAAGCAAACGATAGAAGATTGGTTCCTCGTGAACTGTCTTTCTCAACAGTTGTCAGCAACAACCGCTCGCAGATGCTGTCAAACTCTGAGTCAACAATGAAAGCAATACCTCCATCAGAGGAGCCTCGTTCTTTAAGCAGCGCCACTCTTCGAGGGACACGCTCAGAGAAGATCTCCTCGTGGGCCACGAAGAAGAAGCACACCGTTATGGAATATGGTGACAATGCCGGGAGTGTGATTAACGATCCAAGGTACAGTCTCTTGGAGCAATCACTCTGCCCTTATCAGGAGACCAAGAATCCTGTAGATGTCAAAACGGTGGTTGACAGCTTAGAGTCTTTGCACCTGCCAGCTAAAACACCTTCATCATCGAATAAGAAAAGAAGACTCAAGGTGTTGTCATTTATGAAGGAGCGTGGAATTATGTTTTTGTAAAATATATGAACAATTGGATAGTGTACATAAGAAAAGGTATCGCAAGAATCGTGTTTGAACATGAAATGGTGTTTTATTGCTTTTGGAACAGTAGAAATGGTATGACGGGAGACATTGCATATTTAGCATCAAACTGTGCCCCAGTTATACCTGTTGGATTATAATATGTCCAAACAAGAACAAAAAAAAAAAAATACCTACATATTGTAGTGTGAATAATTTTATGAGAACCTAGACGAAACATTTTATCAAAATGACTGATGTTTATGTAGATTTTTATCATACTTTTACTTGACTTATACAATTATATGCTTTCAATTAAAAAAAAAATGTATACATATTATATTTCTTTTCACACTGTGCTAATCAAATTTATTTCATATATTTCAGAATGGGCCTCATGCTTTTTCAATTCATTTTTTAAAGTCTGGCTCAGACTAATCTAGGCAGTGACGTCATGCTATATGTAATGTGGAATTATGGCGTTAAAAATAGGCACAAGTCCAGACAAAACATTTTATAAACACAGAACAAGTCTGGATATGAATTGATATATTTTGCTGTATATTTTACATATACCTCTTATTTAATTTCGCCTATCTTGTCTTATAAAATTTAGTGTGTTGGCAAATGTCAACTCATATAGCCACGAAATAGTGCATGAATGTTTTGTACTTTCACCTATTTTGAACTATCTTTTGAATATTAATAAAGTATATTAATTCTTATCTAACCATTCTTTTTATATGTATTAGAATTCAGAATTTAATAGCGATGGTGTTGTTTTTCAAATAAAATATACCAATATACTGAGGAAAATATAACGGTAATAAAACAGCAATGCTTATATCCTATTAAGGTTCAAGCACGCTGTCCTGGGCACACAACTCGCATCATATCCTCTGTCCAGGACACAGGTTAGTTGTCCAGGTCAGAGGTTAGTTGTCCAGGACAGAGGTTATTAGGAGAGTCGAAACCCACTACCGCAACTCTAATGAGACTACTCATCAATAAGCAGCAAGGGATCTTTTATACGCATTACCCCACAGATAAAATAGCACGTACTACGGCCTTTGATAAACCAGTTGTGGACAACTGGACAAGGCATGGGCCACTCCTAAGACAAGGACATTTTAGACATCTCTGCACAACAATTTCACTGTTTCCAAACGTTCTTATCATAGATGTAAACTCTCCCGTTTTAACCCTGAGTCTCAATGTTTGAGGACCTGGCTCACGGCCACCTCTCATCTCACGTTTGTCTCCCGTTCAACAGAAAATGCTCAGTTAAAAACAAATCAAGTAGCCTTAAAAAAGTAAAATAAAAGAACCTTTAGCATAATAAGGATAGACAATGAATTCAGGAGTGAGCTGGAGAAGGACACAATATATATCTTGTTGTCTACCAAGATGATCAGTGATATCTGCTGCTTAGATGCAAATCTGTACGAATAGGAAAATATTCAAAATTGTGAATGATCTCTTATACACAAAACATTGAAATTCATACAATTTTATTATTCGAATTTATTACCAAAACATCCTTTAACGAAATACAACAGGTTTAATATAGAGACACACTAAGTGTCAAATAAAAGTATATCATGCGAATTTTAATAACATGGTAAACAATAAATACATAACACACACGCGCGCACACACGAGCAATAATAAAATATTTGACCCGCCTTCCCCTCAACAATCTGGGGCGCTGTTTTTGTGACAATATTTGCATTTATTATGTTGTGGGCGCCCTTCAAATGGCGCTCCTATTCAGTCTTCGCACCCCCCCCCCCCCCAATCACCCTCACCATATTTAAACGGCAGCGCTAGTATACGATAGTGTATGATTTAACAACTCACTCCACACAACCTGAATCAGCGGTATTTACAGGAAAGCGAGCGTTCGCTCGATAGACAATGGCAACCAGTCAAATTAATAGTGTTATTGATCCAGCCAACCTTTTAGAAAAAGCACATTCTCAATACCAGAGGGTAATGCAAATAGTTTATCTTCAAGGTCGTTTTTCGTGATGTAGCTAATTTAGGCTCTGGTTCTGAGAAATAATGCCATATGGTCGTAAGTGATAGACAAAAAACTCCATTGAATACATCTTCATAGGTTTGATGTAATGAAACGACACTGCATAGTCACTTATGTTTTCCTGTCCCTACAATAAAGACAATACTTTATTAAAAAAGGAACTTTATTTAATAACATGCAAGCAAATTGTTCATTCAGCGGCTGTTAGGTGTCAGACCGTATGGTGTTTTGCGACCCACGGTCTTTAAAGGAAACCCGTTACTCTTTCAGATTAGCAGCAAGGCATCATTTATATGCGCTTTCCCACATGAACCAGGACAGCTCATACCACGGTCTTTGATACAACAGTAGTGGACCACTGTTTGGTTCAAGTGGCACACATTCTCCCATTTAGTCTTGCGGTCCAAAAGTTGCTGTGTTGGCCATTTAATGCCATTTTATTAATCAGCATTAAGGTATTAAACTCATTTATAGTATAATAATTTAAAAAAAATTAGGATTTTCCTAAATTGCTTGTATTTTATTATTACAGTTTATAATGAATGTCAACGATATACTTAACCAAAAAAGTTTAGCAATTCCAAACAAAACATGTATAGACTCAACCTGATATTAAGATAAATTTATTTTTTTGATTTCTGTTTTTAAGTTAGTTTAATAATACCTCAATGCTGATTTATAAGAATGGCATTAAATGGGTGTTTAGGGCCAACACAACAACTTTTGGACGGCAAGACTCAGTGAATATCTTATACCCCTTTTACACAGAGCAGCGACCTTTATGCCAGCTTTGAGCGACCAACAAATGGCCAGGACTCTCAATGGTCGCCTAAACTAAAAAAAAATCCTGTTTCTATGTAACTGGTCCAGCGATCCTTGTGCTTCTCTTGAAAGACCAACAAATGCAATTATCGGGCATTTTCATGGTGGCAGCGGGTTTCCTCTAAAAATATGTCGTATTGACCATATGACTAACGTCCAACAGCCAATAAGATAAAAAATCAATGTGCCCTAGAGGCGTCGTTAAATAAAACAAACTTTACTTAATTGTTCTTGTTACATGTACATAATGTAGTCTCATAGAGTATGTGTAACTTGTTTATTTTTATTATAATAATAAAATATGATGCTAATTTTTGTGTTATGATTTTTTTTGTTCTACCTTAACTCATTGTACCCCAATTCCTGATATTTCCATACAGGTAACTGGAATTAAGATGATGATTACATATTTAAAAAATTTAAGTCTTCGTGAAAAGAGCTTCCATTCAAGTACCAACAAGCCTATAGTGCAAAATATGGAGCAAGACTTGCCAGGAAATTAAAATACAGCGGGGAACAAATATTCACAGGGGGTAAACAATAATCCCCATAATATATGTTCCTAGAGAAACAAATATTCTGGGCAACAAATATTCTGTTACACCGGTACTGAAATAAAACAAATCCCATGCCTCGACTGACATTATCCCAGTATCTATCAGCCAGTAGTCCTATAGTGTAACCACCGCACCAATAGGGCCAGTAAAGCCCATGGACTAATACAAGACTTTATATTGGGTCGTTGACGTATGCGATTTTAGCCTTTTGCTGCATATTGCATTAACACTAATTTTTTATAATATTATTAATACGTACTGTTTTAACTCCTAATTTATCTATCAGCAACTCACCTGTTTAGCACCTGCTGCGTCGTAGTTGTAATACCATTTAGGATAACCACCAAACAGATGGGTCTCGGCATCAAAGCAATGGAATCGGCTCCTCCCCAACATATCTGTAGAGTTTCCCGCCATTACACCTATCTTCGACATACACTTTCCTAACTCCGCGTCTTCAGCGCCGCCATCTTGTCTGCAAAGCGTCTCATCAGAACCTTTTTCTATAAATAACTTTAGCGCCTGTCTACTTAAAACATATCCTGCTCCGCCACTGAAGTAACCTTGTTTGACTATTTTCTTGAATTTGTGTCCAAAATAGATTGGTTCCGTGGTGTTTTGGTTGGAAAGGAAGTAGCGTAGGTTTTCAACGATGACGTAAGTGTCATCATCTGCTTTCATAAACCAATCAGCAAGGTCGTAATAGTTTTCGTAGATATGTTTGAAAGCACCTATAAGAAATGCAGATACACATGTAACTACATCATTATAATACGCCTTAATATTTGTAATTAAAGTCGTTTATGCGATGACCAGTATTAAACAGCATCTTACCCTGAAGGGTCACCTTTACTTTATCCCAAAGAGACGCGTGTCTAGACGTTTTTTCAGGATACGGTTTCCATAATGTATAAAATTAATCTTTCCTTAAAAAAGTCCCCGGGCTCCCCTACCAGGAGGGTCCCCAGACTAAGGACTTACTTAATTAAAAAATGGTAATAATTATAAAATTAGTTCTTTTCATTCATTTTAGTTCATTTTTATTTGTCATGTAATTTAATTTTTATGTTGAAGGGCCCCTGAAGTGCCTCGGGCCTCCCAAGGTCTAAATTCGACGCTGGGTGCTATGTATTAAATTAGTGGAAAAAAGCTTTAAGCAGGGAGGTTTCCACCACCTCTTGATTGACTGTATCAACAAGAGACAACAGTCCACTACACTTAGGTTTTCTGAAGAGCTAATGATAGCTTGGAGCAAAAATACAGAAAGTGACTGAAAAATATAATTTCATTCTAATCCAGTTATCTTTGTATAAGCTCCCGTATGAATTTAATGAAGAAAACAAGATTAATGTCGAATTTCAAGGCAAAAGGTCGACTAGTATAAAATAGAGCATGATCTTTATTATAACCATAAATCAAGCTTTACAAATATAGAGTTAAATTAACACGATATGAGTTGTATAAATTATGGTTATGATGAACCTATTTTTCTGAAAATGTCATTGTCGCATTTGAAGGTCATTGGTAAAAAATTTTCAAATACAGCATGAGAGCTTTTATAATTAATGAATCAGGAACATTTACTTATGTACTTTTACAGGGAAGTGGCAGATATAATATGAAATATCTAGTAGACGAGAAATGACTTAAACTATTTTAATAAACTGTTATCGTTTCGTTCATTTTCTTTGTGCTCTGGGAATGATTAAAATATAAGTCTTATTAAAACAAAAAACCACAAACCCCAAAACACTGCTGATTTGCTTGATAATAAATAACATTTATTGATATTACATTTATATTTGGAATCTGTATCCAAAAATCTTTATTCCTTTAACAAACACAAAATGCACTAAACTATTTCAAGCATTACAAAGAATACAACTGTGTTTAATTTAATAAATACATATACATGTAATAAAAAATAATTTTATAAAAGATTAAAACTGATTATTATTTGTTTTACCGCAAATACAGATATTGTACTAACGCACTCCCTTAAAAAAGCCTATACACCCGACGTTTGAAGCCTCCAATTTCAGAATCGTTAGTTCACATAGCAACAACCATGTCATCACAATGTTAGAAACAAAAATCCGATCGCGTGTGAATTCAATGCCCTCTGACTGAAAACGGATGACTTATTTTGACCCAACACTGCTTTCTTTATTCATACCTATAGTTTTAGCCGTTAGATGGTTGCGGCCTTCCGTGACTTTGATGCCAATGGTAGGAAAAGTAGTGTTGGTCTCTGAACTGAAAAACAGCAGTGTGTTGCAGCGCTTTCCCCACGTATTGCGCACGTGCACAGCTCGCGTCTCCAGATTGCCGGGTGAAGTCATGATCCAACATAGGATCCTAACAGATTTCTCCAGCTGCCGTGCAATGGTATCATCATCTGTGCAGAAATTACAGAAATAATTGTTATTCTTTTAAATCCAAGATGAATATAAAGAACGAATGATCATAATGAAATACGTTATTAACTTCTGAATTCCCTTAAAAAGTTTGAATGAAGCCCCAAACCATGCTAGAAAGCCAGAACTCCAAGTAAAACCGAAAGAATTTCTCCTGGGAAACTGCATTATACTTGTATCCCCATGCAGAAGTTGTCATCCTTGCCAGGGGTAAAAATTTATGACGGCTCCGCGAATTTTCTGTAATGATCTGTACAGAAGTTTTAGATTTATTTCTATTTAATTAAATTTAAACTCATGCACCATACATGACATTATTATCGTTCAGAAGAGGAAAAGTTAAAAAGAAAATTCAGAGTAAAATGTTCGTTTTCAATTCCTTAGTGTTACCCAGGAGTCATCGTTTCCTTCCGTCAGTACAGTGCAATTCAATTCAATTTTATTTGATAAACAGTACAACAAAGTTATATAATCAATAGGAAAATAAAAATAAGCATTACCGAATTTACATATGGGCTGAGCGGTCTGCAGCCAGGGTCTCATAATTTAAAAGGACTTCAGCAATCGTTTATGCAATCACCAGTATTAAACAGCAACTTACCCTAAAGGGTCACCTTAACTTTATCGCGACAAATCAAAGATACGAGTTTGGGCACCCAAGGTCTCCTAGCCCAAGGCCTCCAGTTGATTTAATCCGACATTGAAAATACGATAAGGTACGTGAACAGAAATGACAAATTCAAGTTGTTTATACATGTACGTACCATGGTGAAAATGAGCATCCGACTGAAGATTAATTTTCTGGTTTTGGTCCAATTTTTCACGACCGCGTCCCAGTGCGTATCTATACATATGACGCATCACCATGGTGTTGTACGGCACTGCGTAACTATGGAGATTCACGTGGTTGATGAAAGAAAGCAGGCTAGCCAATCCAAACCCTATAGCGAAACCAATAAGGAAGTTCCATCTTGAAGGATGTAAGGAAAACAGTACTTTCATGACAGTTTAGTCTTCAGCGCTGTTACAGTGGAAGTCCTGGCGGTTCAAGCATTAGATATGCAGTCAATTACAACCTACAAAAAGACATCAGCGAAAAGATGCATTAGTGTGGCGGCAACGAGTTTCATCTTTCCTACTAACACTAACCTCTGTCACGCACAGACAACACAGGAAGCCGAGTTGTACCCAGAACAGCGTGCTTGAACCTTAGTTGGATATAAGCATGAAAATAAATACAATCAACCAGATGCTGTATTACCGACCCCGGTTGTGTAGAGTCTACACTATCAGACTCGAGTCTGCTAGAGAAATCTACCCAATTGCAAACCTGCACAAATTCAAAATCTGCATAACCGAAAATAGGTTATGCCAAAAAAAAAATAAAAAAAAATTGCATAACCTATTTTCATTTGCATAAACGGTTTTCTTTTAAAAATGAAAAAAAAAAAAAAAAAAAAATTTATTTAGCCAATTTTACATGAACGATAAATCGGTTATGCGAAATAAATTTGCATAACCAATGCACGAACGAAACGATCGTTCGTGAAATTGGTGAAGGTCTGCAGTTGTGTAGTGTCTACACTATCAGACTCGAGACTGCTAGATAGGTCTACCCTGGTTGTGTAGTGTCTACGCTATCAGACTCGAGACTGCTAGATAGGTCTACACTGGTTGTGTAGTGTCTACGCTATCAGACTCGAGGCTGCTAGATAGGTCTACCCTGGTTGTGTAGTGTCTACGCTCTCAGACTCGAGACTGCTAGATAGGTCACCACTGGCTGTGTAGTGTCTACGCTATCAGACTCGAGACTGCTAGATAGGTCTACACTGGTTGTGTAGTGTCTACACTATCAGACTCGAGACTGCTAGATAGGTCACCACTGGCTGTGTAGTGTCTACGCTATCAGACTCG
>JAULBS010146119.1:0-12419 GCA_032355785.1 Symmetromphalus regularis | reverse complement strand
TTAAACTTTAAAGAATCCGAAGATTCTTTATGTGCCCCCATAAATAGATTTTCTGGATCCGCCACTGATTACCACAACATTTAAAGTGGTTGTCATCAACACAAAATATTATGTGTTAATACTTACAGTCATTTCAGAAACGAGGTTGGTGTTTGTGTTTTGTCTTCGAAATAATTTTAAAATTCAAAATGGCTGAAGTAGCAGGTTTGGTTTATTACTAAGTATTATTAAATTATTTGACACCCTGTTATACCACTTTAATTAACATTTTATTGAAACTTTAAATCGGGTATTGATGGGGTGGGGAGTGAGTTGTTTATCCTTATGCACCACCATCCTCACAATACGGGTTATTTTCTGGCCATTACGAAATTGCTTCATCCGATATTAAATTATTTAGCCGCCCCTACCCAGTAGCGGATCCAGAGGAGGGTCCAGGGGTCCCGAGCCTCTCTCGCGTAATTTTTTAATTTTTATAATATATTTTGCGATTGGAAGGACGCGAAAGTTAACCAGTTTTCCCCAATCCTATTTACCATCATATGTGGAGCCGCCCCCTTTCTTAAATCCTGCATCCGCGCCTGCTACCTCCATAGTTATAAAATATCAACAAACTGGAAGCGTTCCACTTTAACTCACACATAGTGTAAAATACTAATTCTGCAAGTGTCGATAGGAACCAACGATTAGTTTATGTCGGGCTTCAGTATCGGAGGCGTTTGTCCAATTCAAATGCATTGATAAGTATAGGTACATTGATCGATTTACCAGGAATAAAAATACTGCTGTTTTAGTCCAAGAGCTAGGGGAGCGGGGGGGGGGGGTTTAATCTAAAAGGTCCAAAAGGTTTGAGATCATTTTTGAATACCCTAACATATGTAGTTTAAGGAATGGGGATTCTTAGTTGACAAATCTATTCCGATTTTATGTTTTTCCCATATATATATATTACACTGTTATTTTCAGCATTTGTGATGGGTTCCTGTGCCCTTGTTAATGCTTTCATTGGTAATGGTGGATCGTCTGCTTATTACGTAGCCATAGCAATGGCGTTCATCTTTGGTAAGTATTGTCCAAAAATACACTCCCACAACACCCTTTCTTATACTGATTGGAAGAAATTGCATTCCGTATCCAAATTCAACTTTCTCTTTGCAAGAATTGATTCATAGCGAACATTTTTTTTAAAGATTTAATTTATTTATACAAATTTATAGACTTTTGTAGTAGTTTCTGTTCCTAAATTGGAATGTAATACGCATTCAAGTTTTATCTTTATTTTTTATATTTATCTTTTAGAGTCTTAAGACTATTAATATGTTTTGCAGGCATATAATCACAATGCAGCAGCTTTAATACAGTGTGTTTGTTTTCTTCAGGAATTGGATTTGGATCATTTCAATCAGTAGACTTCGCACTGGTGATGGACGTGTTGCCAAAAGAAAAAGATAAAGCCAAAGACATTGCTGTTTGGCATCTGGCACTTATCCTACCTCAGGCCGTGGCCACGCCTGTTGGTGGCGTGGTTTTGGATTTGTTTGAAAGAGTGAACTGTGAGATTGGACTCGGCTACATAATCGTCTTTGTGATGACTGCACTTTATTTCCTGCTTAGTGGGTTATTCGTGTACAAGATCCGTAGAGCAAAATGATTTTTATAATATTGTTTTCACTTGTGCCAAAATATTTACCAAAACATTCTTCAAATTTTGAAAAACATGACTCTTGCTTACAGTTATACACTCTTTAAAAGCTGATTTCGACAATATTTCTCATAGACGGCAGTGGTCATTTTGACCAGACAACAAACATTACGCCCAACTTGTGAAACTCGATCTTTTAAGCTTAATAGTCTGTGAAAACTTACTATCATTGCAATGCTAAACAAAATAGATGCAAGCATCAGACACAGACGCGGAGGCAGGATTTCTGAAAGTGTGTACGTTTGATTGGTGAATAGGACTGGGAATTTATTTTTATTTTTTTCACGTCATCCCACTGGGAGAATATATATATATGTATAAAATATGCAATGATAGAAAAGTGGGGAACTGAATCCCTTTCTTGATCTGCTACTGAGACGTTATTTAATTCGAACAAAACATTTATTAAAATTGTGTATCTGCACAATAAAAATTTCAAAGAAAGTAAGACTTTTAAAAATGCATTAAGCCTGCTTGACCAGACACGACTTTGGAAGGATACAAACTCTGTATCAGATTTTGTTTACAGTGACAAATATTAAAGGTGTTTTTTTTAAAGTTCACAAGTGGAGAGGGGACGTGCCACTTTCCGCCCAGATACTACGGTCCTGTTAATGAAAAAAAGAATTAAAAAATATAATTTGCTTGTAGCCTGAGATTTTCTATAGTTATATTAAAAAGACAAATAGTAAACAACCGGACCCAGAACTCTTGAACTATATATGATAAACGTATTTATCTCATTATCACAAATCTAGCTAAGTCCACTAGTTGAATAAATTCGGATAATAAAGTTAAAACGCATGTTTTATTATAGAAAACTCATATAAATAGTTGTCTGAGTTTTGTCACCATGGGTCTTTCGCTTGTCACTGGGAATTGTAAAACATTGTTTTTATCAAGTTTGTTTAAACACTCTTAAAATACTCCTAAAAGAGACTTAAAAAGCCACGCATTTGTTTTATTTGTAAATTGTTGTCACTACATAGCTGTCAGGAAGATGTGGATCATTATTGTTGTTTGTCTCGTATAAAATAATGAACAAAAGTAGACATTTTATGCTTGATATTACCTGAAGAGTGATGGATCATTAGATAAATCACTTTTGAGGACCCATTGGGCTATTTCTCGTTCCAGTCAGTGGTCTCAAACTGGTGTAACAAAGACCATGATATGTTATCTCTTGTTTGTATGAAAGCTTATATAAAAGAACCCTTGCTGATAATCTAAAATATAGGTTTCCTCTGAACTTTTTATAACAAATACCGTGAGTTGACACTAATAGCAGTAGTTAAGCTATCGGACTCGTGGCTGGTAGATACAGGGATCGAATCTCAGTCGAGGCATGATATTTTAAATCTCAGTATTGGCTCCAAACCAGAGTGAGTGTTCCGCAAGGCTCAGTGGGTAGGTGTATGCCACTTGTGGTTCACAACTGGTTTATGAAAGGCCGTGGTATGTGCTATCCTGTTTGTGGGATAGTGCATATATAAGATCCCTTGCTGCTTATCGATAAAAGGGGGTTTCGTCTCTCCTACTAACACCTCTGTCCTAGGACAACGTGTTTGAGCCTTAGTTAGATATAAGCACGAACATAAATACAACCAACCAACCAACCAACCAGTAGCCCCTGTTTAACCAATGTGCTAGATTGTCGATAAAAATTCATTCCTTTCAATATTTGTTTTTATCACAAGCTATTGGGTTTTACATGAATATTTGACTAACCCGCTGCTGCCATACATCTTCCTCTTTTTTATCAACCAGCTCGAGATATAATTAGAAAACAAGTGTGGTAGAATGTTTTAATTTTCATCTACAACATTTTAACATATTTGAAGACAGGATTTTATGCTAAATTTTAATTAATATTGTCTATATGTTAAATACGAATAATTTATATAGATTTTTATTTGTAGCATATTACTAACAAACAGCCCACATTAGGAAAAATTGGCAGGATATATTCAGTTTTAGATTTTAGTATTTTAAATACATTAATAGTTTGAAATGTTAATAAAAAATAGAATCAGTCCATTTTTCCAGTAAGGGTCGGGTTCAGGCATGATCATTTTCACTCTTTTTATGTATTGATTTATACCATTTAATGACACTGTTGCCGATTTATCTTCTTGTAATGAGGGTGTCATTAAACATTATTTTCATTCATTGATCGCCGAAGTTGTGATAGGTTTTATAACATCTATACACAATCAAATAAAGACAAAACAGAACATCCTTCTGGAACAAATTGGAAGTTTGTTTTTTGTTAAACGACACCACTACAACACACTGATATGGTAATATTGACCAGTGGCGGATCCAAAAAATCCATTTAGCGGAGCCCCTAAGGAATCATCGGATTCTTTAATGTTAAAAAAAGTATAATAATAAAAACAATTATAACAATATTTGCTTTTAAATTGCAAATATTCTGGATCCCTAGCCCCCGCCTAGATCTGTGACTGTTGACACGTAGTCTCAAGAGGAAACCCACTACAGTTTTCCATTACCAGAAAGGTTTCTCTTATATGCATTTTCTAAATGACAGAACAGCACATGCTACGGAGTTTGATATACCAGTCGAGTGGCTCTCGTTAGGACGGGAAATAACCCAATCGTGAATGAAGTCAACATGGGAGGGACGGGGGGATGATCCTAGAACCGAAGCACAGGCGAAATCTCTACCGACTACGCTAGATCTCGCCTGGGTCAATTTGTAAGACAACATCAAGAATGGATAGAGAAAGAAGATGAAAAACAAACTGTAATAATTTACCATCTTTTAGTAATAAACTATATAAATGCAACCACATCGCCCCTAATTTAACCATTGCCACAAGTTTTAAAGTACTTTTCACTTCAAAAAGATATGGAATGATCTATTATATATAATTATGTGTTAATATCTAACGTCATTACATAAACGATCTTGTTTTGCCGGTGCTTATGTTTTGTAGTCTGAAATAATTGTGAAATACAAAATGGCTAAAGAGGAAGTCCTCATAAAACTCAAAAGGTTGAGATAACTTTAGATTGCAGAAATTTTAATTTTTTTAATAAGGACGTGGTTGTAATTGTTTAGTTTATTACGAGGTTAAATTATTGGACACCCTATAATGTCACTTTAAACTGAAGACCCAGACCAAAAACAAAAAGAAAGAAAGAATAACCCTAAAAGAACGAGTTTTCTGTCATTTATAGTTTGGTATGTTTTAAGAGAAGTGTCAGGAATCTTGAATACTAGTATATTCATTCGTTCTTGAAAATAGGTGTAGAGATAGTTTAAAATAGCAAAATATGCTACTTACATCTATACTACACATCAATTCAAACAACAAAGTATTATCATTTAAATTTATATATAAATTATTATTTAAAACTTTTGATCTTAGGATGCCATATGCATCATGGAGAACAACCTTCATTGTTTTTTGTTTAACGACACCATTAGAGCACATTGATTTATTAATCACCGGCTATTGGATGTCAAACATTTGGTTATTTTGACACTTAGTCAAGTGCGAGCCAGTCTCCGATGGGTTTTGACAATCTTCTTATTTACAAATTATTATAATTTGATAGTATGATGGTTAGACGCAACTTACCTACCCCAGTATAAAAAGTAAATTCAGCTATTGAAGGTACCATTATAATTTTAGAGTGCAATAAACAGTTGATGTTATAGAGTTAATTAGGTCATTATGTTTGCAATGATTGATTAGTTAGTTGTTGATTGAAAAAACTGTCACTAATATAATTTAAAATATGCCAGTTGTATCTAAGATACTGCACATTTAAATTCAAACAAGTTACTGCTAATTAAAGCAATCCGCTAGTATACCTAAATGAAACGTGGGGGTCATATGCATCTTGAGGAAGAGCCTTCATAGCATGATTGCAAACCATTATAATTTAATAGTATGACATCCCTGCCTAGCACAAAAACTAAATATCGGTTTCTGGGTGTATCAGCATAATTTGAGTACGCAATATATACTGAACAAAAAGAAACGCTAATTCAGTTTGAATTAGTTTTATTTTTTCTATCATATAAACATAATTTATTGTATTGCAATCATTTCTAAATGGTATATTTGAATAATAGCATAATTTTCATACCATTTGCAATCACTTCCCTATATATTAATGTATCATTAGACTGATGAGCTTCGACACCTTGATTTACTAATATTGGCATAGACAAATGGAAAATTGTACCTGCTAGTGAAATGAGTGAAGCATTTAATGGTTTTCATATGGATCGAATGACATAGTTAAAACATACCAATTTAAAATCGAAGAAGCGTTTGTTTTGGTCCAAACTGAGCATTTTTTTAAAATTTTTCGTTCATCATTCTAATTTGTTCCACTTGGTTTAGTTCTGGGTAATGAGCCACTAGATTTTATGGGTGACGTTGAGATTCTTCTAGAGACTTCGTAAAATTGATAAAATCTTGACATTTGCCGAGAATTTGCTATACATAATTTCTGGTTTAAGTTTGCCAATGTGGCAATAACTCATTCTCACTCAAAGTGCCACAATCGTTTCACTTTTGCTTATTATCATTTGAAGATTGATGACGTCAAAAAGAGATGGACTAAATACACACATGAATGAAGTACCTCAAATGGATCAAAACATATTCATGAAGATATTTTGTAAAATTCACAAATATATTTTGATTCATTTGAGGTACTTGATTCATGTGTATATATATTTCCCACAAAACTTTAAAAGTGGTGATAACAAAGTAAAGTTTGTTTTATTTAACGACGTCTCTAGAGCACATTGATTTTTATCTGATCATCGGCTAATGGACGTCAATCATATGGTCATTCTGAAATATGTATTTAGAGGAAACCCGCTGCCGCCACATAGGCTACTCTTTTTCGATAAGCAGCAAGGGGTCTTTTACATGCACCCTCCCATTGACAGGACATCACATACCACGGCTTTTGACGAACCAGATGTGGATCACTGGTTGGAACGGAAAATAGCCCAAACTGCTAATGGGTTCACTCAGAAGGATCGATCCGACGACCGACCGGTTCACAGGCAGACACTGTACCGTTTGAGCTAGATCCCGCTCTCTGGTGATAGCAAATACCTATAATCAACTTTAATATTGTGAAGTTGTTTAGAGAACCATTAATTTACAGTTGTTTATCATTAATGTCTGTTAATATAGCAAAAATGTCACTTGTAACTATGATTGTGTACCTTTAAAGATTTTAAATTTACTCTTCGCTTGCAACGATAAAAATCTAAATAATAACTTTATCATGCTTCTTCATTGTCGATAGATCAATATTGACAAGATATTTTGGACTCGTTCCAAATGGACACTTGCCAATATCACGTTCACACTGATACAGATACGTAATAACTTTGTCATGCTACTTAATTTTGATTTTCAAAGTCAATACTGATAAATTATTTTGGGCTCGTTCCAAATGGACACTTGCCAATATGTTAAACAGATCAGTAATGTAATAGAAACGTTAGTTACGGTCATAGAAAAAGTTTGATATATATATATATATTTTATTCTTCATCTAATAGTGAAGTGTTCTAGTTCTTATTAAGACTTTCTGCAGTGGAAATACATTTTATTCTTCATCTAATAGTGAAGTGTTTTAGTTCTTATTAAGACTTTCTACAGTGGAAGTACATTTTATTCTTCATCTAACAGTGAAGTGTTCTAGTTCTTATTAAGACTTTCTACAGTGGAAGTACATTTTATTCTTCATCTAATAGTGAAGTGTTCGAGTTCTTATTAAGACTTTCTGCAGTGGAAGTACATTTTATTCTTCATCTAATAGTGAAGTGTTTTAGTTCTTATTAAGACTTTCTGCAGTGGAAGTACATTTTATTCTTCATCTAATAGTGAAGTGTTTTAGTTCTCATTAAGACTTTCTGCAGTAGAAGTACATTTTATTCTTCATCTAATAGTGAAGTGTTCTAGTTCTTATTAAGACTTTCTGCACTGGAAGTACATTTTATTCTTCATCTAATAGTGACGTGTTCTAGATCTGGATGCTGAGGCTGATCTTACCAACACTGCTTCCACTATCATCTGTTCCCAATTTATTTATTTATTTATTTGATGCCCCCTCCCACAGCTAAAAAGTAAATCTCGGCTATTATGGGTCATCTGTTCCCGAAAAAAAATATATTGTTTTTGTGGGTTTTTGTTTATCAACTCCACAGGATTTTGTTTCATCTACAGTTGGTAAGTGTCTAATATACGGCATTTTCTGCACACAGTCCATAGATTACTATTCGATTGGAATGTCTCTTATAACCACAATTTCATTGCAACAGCAGCAAAGATACAGAAGCAGAAGTAACAATGTAACTGAAAGAAGCAAGAGTTGTTTTATAACAGATATGGGAAGACAAAGGATGGTATCACTAGCATGTGTTAATGGAACAAGTGAATTCAACTATGATGATTCTCGCCAGTGGGCAGTTATTCACCAAGTTCACCAACTACATAATGCTGAATGCCTTATAACAAATGTTTCTGCTATCAGTCATCTGTTACTTCTCGGTGTAAAATCAACTACATTGTTATCAATTGACATTCAGTCACTATTCTTCATAATGGTCGTCGTCGTCATCTTCATCATCGTCAACATCATCATCATCATTAACAACAACAATAATTTTGTATTATCAACATTATGTGTACTGACTAAAAAGCGACCAGGGCGTGTTTCAACAACAGCAATAATGACGACGACAGCAACAACGTGTACTGACGAAAAAGGTTTCCGAAAGCAACTAACGACAGGTTTGTTAAATTTATCTTTTAAAATGTCCAAAGAATAATATTAAACTTTGGCAAATTCTGTAAAATATGTTTTTAGAAATCTCTTTCAATAAAATTTGGTCATGAGATGTCTTGAACAGTGGATCTCAGCTCTGTAACCATGTATAACTTGTTAAAAGAATATGTGATCCCATAGTCATATAATTATATGTTCTTTAAAGACTTAAAACAAACTAAATGTATTCTGATACAAAGTGAACTGTTATTTACTATATTCAACATTATTCTAAGAACTGATCACAGATAAAACAGGCTTTGTTGAAAGCTGGTGATCAAAGCACGTAAATAGTTTTGCCCTGTCATTCGGCTTCCCGACAGACCCTTCGATTTTCAACCGGAAGTGATTAATTAAAGGAAATGAACTTTGAAACCGGTTTAATGTTAAAAGTAAGTGCATGTCGATTATTTTCTAAATTTTTTTTAGTATTTGAATAACCAATGCACAATTACTGAGTAACGTATTATTACGATATTTAAACGTCCGATTAGCAAACGCCGCCATCTTCATATTCAACAAAAAAAAAAAACCACCTCGTGGTATGTGGTCAAAATAAGTGTTTCTTATTGTTTCTATTAATATGCTAACTTACTCATAGTGTTAAATCATTTGGAGAATGTACTTTAACTGATCTGAATAAAAGCATTCTACTGTAGGGTTACTAGAATATTGTTTTTAATTCTACCAGCTATGGGACCAGTATTTTTCAAAATTCACTAGCCCGAGGAAGGGCTAGTGAAATTTTAAGTCGGGCTAGTAATTTTGAAAATCACTGATCCCCTGCCTAGTGGATTAAAAAAAATTCTAGAAGCCCTGATTCTAGTGCAACCTGTTCTGATATCACAGCTGTTCCTATTCAGGCTTAACCCAACTTCATCACTCATTCAGTTTTGTTTTCATGTCTTGGCATGTCTTATCCTTATATTGTAATTCTATATATGTAGTTGCTTTCGTAGTTGACCAGTCTTTTATTTCATTGGAACATGTTTGACTCTGATAGAGTGATCAATATAAATCAACATCAATGAAGGGTTTTTTGAAGGGTCACCTAACAGTATCCTCAGACATTTGGTTATTTTTATTATTTTAGTACAGAGCCTAACATGCCCTATATTTTGGTGGAAATGTTCTTTTCCAATGGAAAATGTTTGTCATAAAAAGTACATGTCTCTGTGGGTTTGGTGCCCTACATACCCCACTCCCACCCAACCGCCTTAGACAGCTTGCAGATACAGGCCATTTTTGTCTGAACTTTATATGCCATGGGTCTTCAGAAAAATATATTTAAGACGGACCAATCGTCGATAGATTGTGATGGTCCTATCAAGTGTGTGAACAGTTTATGAATTTAAAAAATAGTTTCCTTCTTGATATTGTTTGAACGTTCTGTATTGTTTCACGTTTTCTTTCTTTGCAGATGAAGGAAGGTTTCATTAACATCATATCCACCATGAGTCAGTCGGCAAGTAAGTATTAATAATATAATATGTTTTAAAACAATATAATAATTATGCTTTCTATATCTAAATCCATTAAATACTAGAATATTTCAAACATGATAAAGAAACTCTATGTATTTTATTTTTATTTCAGACCATGTCAATGAATACATCTTTTGTCAGTCCTGAGAAGTTTTTTCTTTCTTTTGTTTTACTTCACCAAATCTTAACTTTTTGATATGTATATTTATATAGATATTATATATATATGTGTGTGTTTCTTATTTAAAATAAAAACATGTTATTACTATTATTATTTAAAAACATAATAATCTCAACATCTCAGCTTTGTATACGTTTGTTCTTGTTAGCTTGTCCATACACAATACCAGTTAAATATATTTATTTGTTTATTTGTAATTTCTATATAATTATATAAATATTTGTATATTTTATTAATTGTAAATGATCATGTTGAAAAAATAAAAATGTTAAAAAAGATAACATAATATATCAGACATGGAATGAAAGCACAGTGTATATAGTAAGATTATAACGCTACAAACGAAAGGTAAACTATTTTTGTTTTGATTTGATTTGTACAGTTTTAAAGGGAAAACATACCTGTACCTTTTTATGCTATCGTAATAAACTTGAATGTTTTAAAAGTTAATGAATGTAATAGATGTTTAATGACACACCAGCACAAAAAGTTAAAATCAGTAATAGGGTGTTAGTCAAAGGGGTTTACTGTAAAAATTAATGTAAATAAGTGTAAATTCCTGATAGATGAATGTAAGAAACTGATTAAATAAAATGTTTACTACAATATAATATATAGTACACAATATAATGTATTAGCAGCCTGACATTTAATGTGAAAATATATTAAATATAATGTAATGTAATGCAAAAGCTGCTGAATAAACAATGTGCTGGGTTGTCGTTGAACAAACCTTTCTTTTCGAGTTTACGGTCATGATCATGAAAGTGATGACAATAATGCCTAGGAAAAAGTTAGGCATAATGGTGGTGGTGGTGGGAGGTGGGGGGATTGCTGCAACATTTAATTATATACATGTTTGTGTGTGTGTATTATAGGTGAGCTCATACTGTATTGGACTTCCAACCCATACTGGATAGCAATCCTGTTATTGATGGCTGTGGTTTGTGTTGCATCTGTGGGCATAGCTTACACAATGAAACTGTGGCGTGATGAGTACAAAGAAAACGATCAGCTAGTTGAAGTTAAGGGTAAGTCATCATTATAGGCTAATTGTATGACGTGGTAGATTGAAACACTGCTCACCCCAGTCAAAAATGTTCTGCACTAATTGTTTAATGAACTTGGGATATCCTGAAAAGGACTAGCTATGTAGGTATTTTGTTTTGAGATTGCTGGGGTTAGTAGAAGGATATTTTGGTACTTGCTTGTAAATATTCGTTTCTTATATATTGTACTAAAACCGCCACCAGTATATGCTGCCTCGGCTGATTCTTCTTTTGCATAACATTTTATCTTTGTTTAGATTATTCATGATGAAAACCTAAATTGCTAATAGGACTACTTGGAACATTTAACTGGGTCTAGTTGGAACATCTTAATAAATTAAATATGATAATGTTTCCTACACTTAACAAACAAAAGTCAAACTCCATTTGAAATACACCCGTGACAAATCAAGACTAGTGTACACGTTTGAATTTTTCAATAAGGAATTTATTTTAATATTATTTTCATTTTATTTTTCGGAATTCGATATAAATATTATTGATAATTATATATAGCTGACTTTGAGATGATTAAATTGTTATATATCTCTCTTTGAAAATAGTAAAATCAATTCAAAAGTATTGAAATAATATCTTACTAGCTTTTATAGTTGAGGTTTAAAAGATCATTTCCAAATTGCCACATATGATGTTCCAGTAGTCAACCATCAGTGTTATTTTAGGCTGATAAAAATCACTTGTACATCGTTTCTCTTCTTGTTCACCATTAATATCTAACTCTTTTATAGTGATATCACGTGGCCTATGGACTAATGTAGCAAACAAATGATCTCAAACTCCGTGAGACTCACGATGTAAAACATATTCCAACTAGTCCCAGTCACCCCATCTGCTTTCTCAGTCTAAAGCTGCTGAAGCATTGTCTTAATACAATGAACTGTCTAAACTGTCCATGTTGGTACTAGTTTTACACAGAAGTAAGCATTGTCTTAATACAATGGACTGTCTAAACTGTCCATGTTGGTACTAGTTTTACACAGAAGTAAGCATTGTCTTAATACAATGGACTGTCTAAACTGTCCATGTTGGTACTAGTTTTACACAGAAGTAAGCATTGTCTTAATACAATGGACTGTCTAAACTGTCCATGTTGGTACTAGTTTTACACAGAAGTAAGCATTGTCTTAATACAATGGACTGTCTAAACT
>JAULBS010146097.1:0-12420 GCA_032355785.1 Symmetromphalus regularis | reverse complement strand
TTATTACATTTGGAAATTTTGTAACAAGGATATTTGAGCTTTAAGACTCAGCTCAGAAAGTTTTATAACCTTGAGACATGGACTAAAATAACAAGATATTGCATAAGGAAGCACACAAAATTGTCATTTTCAACCATTAATTTATGTATTCAGAATGCACAATAGTGCAGGATTTTACAAATAATGTTTACAAATTTCTAGGGGGACAACACCCCCCTCCCCCCTCCCTATAGCACACCGCTACGTGGAGTGAACGCATTGGGTCTGTTAAAATTCTATTTTGACCTTCTAAAAATAAAGGGAAAACTCTGATGTCAAGTCTTAAAGTGTTAAATGTCTTGTGTTTTCGCGAAGTCTGAGACAATCTGATAGCATGTGGTATTTTTTTGTAAATAAATTTGGATGTCGCTGTCTGATAGATTATTGTCTTCTTTTGTTTTTGAAAGCGGTTACACTAATCTTACAGTGAATCAGGGTGCAGACACGTGTATATCTGATCGTCAAGTTTGAGTTTTATTTTTAAGTGGTAGGGCTAGTGAATTTTGAAAATCACTGGTCCGATGGCTAGTGGAATAAAAAAAAAAATCTAGAAGCCCTGCAAATGTACATATCTCTGAACTTGGATCATTAATGTTTTAAAATACATGAATATTGGATTCTTAATTATACTTCTTAACAATTTTTATTAAAATTTAATAAGTAAACTCACTTCTGTACACAACTTTGTATTTTCAAATGGAAATTTCAGAAAGTTGTAAGAGAATGTACCTTTTTAACTTACAGATATGGTAGTCCAGGAAATGTTACAAAAGAATACAAAGACTTTGCGGATTGGTATTTGAAGAGTTTTTCTGGTGAGTATTGTGTCACAGTATGACTAAGTTCAGTGGTTGAACATCTTTAATTGCATTGAGATGTCATCTCCCTACCACTCAGCAGATCTACTTGGTTATTTCCCATCTAGTGTTGTAGTCCACATCTAATGTTTAAATAGAGATTGATAAATAAGATCCTGTGTGATACTGTTTATATTTTCTAAGGTACATCACTCTATCTCACTACCACTCAGCAGGTCTACTGGGTTATTTCCCATCTAGTGTTGTAGTCCACTTCTAATGTATAAATAGAGATTGATAAACAAGATCCTGTGTCATCTTGTTTATATTATATTTTCTATCTAACTACCACTCAGCAGATCTACTGGGTTATTTCCCATCTAGTGTAGTAGTCCACATCTAGTGTATAAATAGAGATTGCTAAACAAGATCCTGTGTGATATAGTTTATATTTTCTGAGACACCTCACTCTGTCTCACTACCACTTAGCAGACTGTTGGGTTATTTCCCATCCAATGTAGTAGTCCACATCTAGTGTATAAATGGAGATTGCTAAACAAGATCCTGTGTGATACTGTTCATATTTTCTGAGGTACATCACTCTATCTCACTACCACTTGGCAGATCTGTTTGGTTATTTCCCATCCAGTGTAGTAGTCCACATCTAGTGTATAAATAGAGATTGCTAAACAAGGTCCTGTGTGATACTGTTCATATTATAATATTTTCTAAGGTACATCACTCTATCTTGCCCTAAAATTAAAATTTTGTGATAAAATCATATAGTTAATAAACAACACAGTGTAGTGATCCTGTAATCAGAATGAATGTTTTTGTGGTTTCAGCTGGCATTCTTCAGGTTTTGCTGAAATTACTGGATCAGTACAGACAACAGATTTACATTGCGCCTCGAGTTCTGCAGCAAGCACTCAACTACATCAACCAAGGGTAAGTGAGATGTGCTTTTAATTTATTATAAGAGTTTGTAATGGATTGATTATCGGGCAATGTCTAAATTAAAGGTAGAATTTTAAAAATGTGTGGGATTGATCATTTTGTTTGCACATCACTCACATAAGTCTTGTTTTTACCAAATTTCATTTATGCCTTAAAGGTAAGACCATAGTGGATTAAACTAAATTCAGTGAAATAATAAAACATAAATATGTTTAATTAGCTACACTGTATGTAGAACATGTGGTTAGATAGGTTGGGATTTTTTTGGATGAAAATGACTTTGTTGTATTAGAACAGGGATTACACTGTGTTTCCTTCTTATTGAGATTAGAGTGTTCTTCAAATTATGGCTTTGTTGGGTGTGCTTTTACCACAAAATGTGTTGGTCCTGTGATTAAATCATATAGTTAAAAAGGAAACACAGCGTTGTTATCCCCTAACTTGATCATGAGTAAGTTTGGTCACTGTTTGTTTGTAGTATTTGTTAAATAGATAATAGAGTCATTGATCATGATTAAATCTCATCGTCGTCAGTAATATTTGGATTATTTGTTAGATATATAATACGAGACATTGATCTCATTTTCAGAATTAGTCACGCTTTCTCCTGGAAGTTTATTAAACCACACATGCAGGTGAGTTTCCTTCAAACATTCTTTGTGTTTCTTAAATTTTATTTTTTTAGTGGCTTTCTATCATAACACTTGATTTTTATTGCTTTTTATAAGAATACACTTGTTGAAGGCCTTTTATTATTATAGTACATCTTTAGATGTTTTTGAAAGGCAGGTAACCTTTTTTGAAATGTCTGGTAGGTCAAAAGAAGATAGGTGCATTTGACAATAGCAAAAACAATATTCTTTATTTAAAAAACCTCAGTTATGATATGAAAATAATCATGATAAGTAAACTGGTTTACTACTCAGATAATTTTGAGATTATAGTCTTCCTCAAATTATGGCTTTGTTGGTTTTGCTGGTGTCAAAATTAACATGGTATACGTTTGACTTGAATATATTTACCTAACACTGATTGAATGCATTTCTTGAAATAATCTGGCAAGTGATTCATATTTACTTAACACTGATTGAACGTATGTAAGGAAATAATAAAGCAAGTGATTTGTTACATGAAATGTGTTTCAGGATATGATCCAGCAGGTGATATTTCCACTGATGTGCCACAATGATGAAGATGATGAACTGTGGAACAGTGACCCAACAGAATTCATTCGTGTTAAATATGGTATAGTAAAATACATTCTTAAGTCAGACTGACCTGTAAAACAAAATTAGAAGTAAAAAATTGTTAGGTAGAAGGTGCAATAAGTTGTTTGGAAGAACCCTATAAGTTACTGAACCCTTCTCTTTGCTGTTCATATTTCAATACAGGATTGGGCTCTACTATTATTATCATTATCTTTGGGAGTAGCTTTTTTTTTTTCCTTGTTGGGGTTTTCTTTTTTGATGTTGTGTTGTTTGACCCCAGGTTTTGTAATTTAAAAAATCTCAATCTCTATTGTTACCTTTTTTCATGCACGGTAAATGTTAAATGATTCATTTTAAAAAAATGGTTTGTTCATAACACTTATCACATAGCTATTTTTTTTATTTTCTTATCTAATTCTCAGATGTGTTTGAAGATTTCCTGTCACCTGTAATGGCTGCTCAAATAGTGTTTTACTCTGCTGCTGCCAAGAGGAAGGAAGTTCTGAACAAGGCCATGGGTTTCTGTATGTCCATTCTTACACAACCAAACGTTGAGCCTATACGCAAGGATGGAGCTATGCACATGATTGGAGCTGTTGCTGAGGTCCTTCTCAAGGTAAAACAAGAAAAATGATGGAAGAATGGGACTACTTACCAGCATTTATATATTGTTTCTTTTTTTATTATTTATAATAATTTTTTTTTTTTTTTACATATTTCTTTTTGTTTTGTTATTGTTTATCCACTTAATGATAATATAGGTTCCAAAAACATTAAATAAAGTTTAACATAAGGTGCATAAACTAGATATTTGTATTTTTTTTCCAGCGTAAGATTTACAAAGACCAAGCAGAGATGATGTTGACAAACCACGTCCTTCCAGAATTCACAAGCGAGCATGGCTACCTCCGAGCTAGAGTAAATTCAAAACGTGATAGTTTTGTTGTCTGGGCCGTCTGCAATAAATTTATTGTTATCAAAGCTGCTGTATATTTTGTTTGTGGTAGCATTGTACTGCTTTCACAAAAATATAAACGCATGCTTACTTTTATGAAACAGCCATCATAGTGCAGTAGTGTAAGAATGTACTGACAACAGTAAATTTGTCTAAACTTTAAGGGCTGTTTTAGGGTTATTTCACATTGCAAACTATCTTCTGATATATATTTAATAGGCAGAAATTATTCATTAAATACTTAATTAATGTTTGTTAGATTTTAAATTTATAAGAATAACTGCATCTGAACCAGATTATGATAGTTTTATAAATTAATTTGCATATATAATGGAAATAATTTATTTATCTTTAAGTGATCCTAATTGGTCCATTGGTCAAACTTTAGCTGAAAGTGGTTCAAAGCACATCAAATGGCGACTTATACTTGACCACGTGTTAAAATCACCAAATGTTTAACATTCAATAGCAGTGATTAACAAATCTAGTTGTGTCGTTAAACAAAAAGAGGGCTCCCGCTGTCGTTCGCAAAAGTGGTAATAATAAGCATGAGTATTTTTTCAGGCATGTTGGGTGATTCGATACTTCTGTGAGCTGAAGTTCAAGCAGGACAGAAACCTGATTACAGCTGTAGAGGCTGTGAAGAACTGCCTGTGTAATGACAAAGAATTGCCCGTCCGAGTGGAAGCTGCCCTAGCTCTTCAGATGCTCATAACAGAACAAGAAAAAGGTACAGCAGAATATCTAGTTAGGTTTATGTTTAGATTTAGCTCATGAGATGTTTACAATAGAACCATAAATAAAATGATTCAGCCAAATATGAAATTGTCATCATTATATCTCAGAATGACCCCTAATAGCCGATATTTATTTTTTATGCAAGGGTGGGGGGGGGGTTACTAAACAAACAAGCATACCTCCGAATTTATATAAATTTGGCTAACCGAACCTCATTTATCTTTTGATATAACTTGTTATTTTCCATTTATCTTAAATATTTGTCACATTTTACAGTTAGCTAAGTGACTTTTTGTCAATTTAAGATTTCCATTCAATAAAATCCTGTATAAATCCCTGGCTTACTGATTGTTTGTTATAAATAGTAAATATTTTAAATGTAATAATATGTATATCTATATAGCTGTTTCATATTTGTTTAAAACTGTTCTTTATTGCAGCCAAAGTGTACATTCAACCATTTGTAAAACCAGTTGTTCTAGGTAAGTAATTCTGCATTCTGATACTGTATTAACGTAACATTTTGTGTTAATAGGACTTGGAAATTGGTCGCATTCCAAGTTTATAGGGCTTCACAGTAATTGAACATTTAATATAAATAAAATTTAATTATACATTTTTTTAATTGTTCCATCTTTTTATACAAAATATTAAAACATATATTGTCGTAAAACCTGATTTTTGTTTAAATGTTGAGTACCATATCTTAATGATTCATTAAATTAAAAGATTTTTTTTTTTTTTTTTAGAACTTTTAAATGTGATTCGCATGACAGAAAATGATGACCTGACTGCAGTGATGCAGCGGATAGTATGTGCATATGTGGAAGACATTATTCCAATCGCAGTCGAAATGATGACACATCTGGTACAAGAATTCTTTTATCTTACAATCTAAAGATTGACATCTTGACAATTATAGCGGGGAACAGCATTTGAAAATCAGATTTTTTTCCTAGTTGCTCAGTTAATGTTAATTATAAATCCAGAAGATGTTGTATTTTAGCTTACTGTATAACAGATTTATGGTTGACATGCGTAAGAAGTTGTGTTAACAGAACATAGAACGCATGAAATATTGTTCCCTGTAAATGGAACAACTATTTCAAAATAATGTCTAATATAATTATATTGTTTAGATGGGTTTATTTTTTTTTTAGAACTAAGTTCTAGATAAACAAAACACGAGTCATTGTTACATTTTTAATGTTTATGTCAATGCTTTTATTTGCTGATCTTATAGCACCCTTTTATTCACAACTGGTTTAATAAAGACCCCATGGTATGTGTGTTCCTGTCTGTACATATGAAATATGCTTTCTACCTATCAAATATATAGCCATTCTATAGACCATGTGTCACAAATACTGTTTGACACATAATAGCCACTGGTTAACCAGTGTTCTGTGGTGTGGTTAAACCATTGGTTCCCAAACTATTTTGGGCTGCCATCCCCCTTGGCTCCCTAGTGCCCCCCACCCCTCACACACACACAAAGACACAACTCTTTCTTGGTATTAGGTATACTGCAAATTCAAAACATCAACTAATCTAACACTGTAAACACTGTTTTGATGCTGACCCCTACCACCCCATTTTTCCTCACCGCTTCCCTTGGATCTTTCTACTGCTTCCAGGAGGGCGATACCACCCACTTTGGGAGTCACTTTTTTCATGTATTTTTTATGTTCTTCACAAGTTTTAGGTTACACCAAACAAGATTGTTTTTAAACTGAGACATTTAATACTGTAGAATCACTTGTGTTCATTTTAATATCAAACTTTGCTTTTATTTCAGGCTCAAACGTTTGCACAAGTTCTTGATTCCGATGTTGATGGTTCCGAAGAAAAGTCAATAGTTGCTTTAGGTGTTCTAAATACAATGGAAACATTACTCAGTGTGATGGAAGAAAACAAGGAGGTAAGTACACAGTACAGTAAACATTTGTGACAGTCACTAGTTGTGAACATTGAGCTGGTAGACTAAACTGCGAATTTTCATCAAAATTGAAACATGAAAATTATCTTTCTCTAGTAATTGTGGATACAGCCAGTTACAGCAATTTCTTATCGGATAGTTGAGCCCAGTTATTTAAAGAATGATTAAGCGAACCATTGGTTAGTAGAACTTGTCTTTCAAATATAGTTTTTATTGAGAATGTCAAGAAACGGAACTTCATTATATTATTATACCAAGTTTCATAAAAATCTGAGACTGTAGTCTAGTGGTAGAATATCGGACCCTCAAACTGAAGACAGTGGTTCAAAACCCATCGACGGTGGCTCACTGTTGATCATGTGTCAGTTACCAAATGTTTGACATCCAATAGCTGAGGATTAATAAATCATTGTGCTCTAGTTGTGTCGTTAAACAAAACAAAAACTAATTATTATGAATTCCTTAAGTTGTTACAAATACATTTTAACGTGTTTTTTCCCCTTCATTTTCTGTTTGCAGTGTTTTCAAATTTAAATTTTCTCTTGACAAATGGCAGCTAACAGTTCAGACAATATGAATATAATTTGTTTACTTATTTGTGCTGTGTTATTTCAGATTATCATTCAGCTTGAAGGAATTGTTCTCACAGTCATAGGACATATACTTCAGCATAACATAATAGGTGAGTTACTGTTGTTACTCATCGCAATAGCTATGATATAATAAACTAGAATGTCCACGTTTAATATTTGTTTATTAACACAGTATAATAAAATATATTTCTGTAAAATTTCATTTTATGTTTGTAAAAAGACTACCTACAAGGAGTTTGTTGTTAGGTAAGTTTTTTAAATAGCAAACTGTGTTTAAAAAGGAAAATAGTTCATTTTATAACATGCTTCTTGAAATATTTTTTCATATTACAGACTTCTACGAAGAGGTTTTATCTCTGATCTACAGTTTAACGAGTTCACAAATATCTCATCACATGTGGGAAGTGTTGGGCATGATCTATCAAATGTTTCAGAAAGATGGAATAGACTATTTTACAGGTATTATAACTATAAACAGTAATTTGGAGATAAAATGTATTTAAATGTTGTAAATAAATGTATCTTTTGGAACCTGCTTGGTGTCATATTCATTGTTGTGAAACAAGTTGCATCATTTAATAATATCATAATATAACAGTGTAACTTTGAATTATATTCAGTTCCATCAAAAATAAATATTTCTGTTTCCTGTTTATTTTTATTTTTTTGTATAAACAAAGCCAAAAAGGTGGATCGTATCTCCAGGGAGCAGAATATAGGTCAAATTAGACGAAAAATTCATAAAACCATAAAACTCACACTGCACACTACACTTCTCTGCACATCTCCAGTTACCAAAACAGCGAACGTCAAAATATGGTTAACTTTTATTCAATCAAAAATTTTAATTTCCATTTCTTTTGCGGTTCAGTATATAATAAGTAGTATTTTGTTACTGGTTATTTGAAGCAAGCTATGCTCTGTGATTGCCGATTATATTTGCTATTCTCTTTCAGATATGATGCCAGCACTTCACAACTACATTACTGTAGATACAGATGCTTTCCTTGCCAACCCACAGTACATACAAACCATTTATGAAATGTGCAAGACGGTAAGATTTATTCCTTACAAACCCACAGTACATACAAACCATTTATGAAATGTGCAAGACTGTAAGATTTATTCCTTACAAACCCACAGTACATTCAAAGTATTTGTGATATACACAAGACACGAAGATATATTCCTTTTGTTTTGTAGACTGTATAGCACTATTTCAATAGTCCTAATTTGCATTCCTAGATATTAATGATGGTGTCAAGTCTTCCATTTAGATCTGCATAGAGTTTTAAAAAATTTGCTTATTTCTGACGGTGTTAGGTCAGTGAAACATTTTATTATAATTATTGTTATCATAATTATTTTAATTCCCTGTATATCTTAATTTTTTTAAAGCAGGAAAGGTTATTTGTTAAAATAGCAGAAATGATGTTGAGCCTGTGTTTATATTTATAGGTGTTGACATCAGACGTTGGTGAAGACCCGGAGTGCCATGCTGCTAAACTGCTAGAAGTTATCTTGTTACAGTGTGTCGGCAAAGTTGATGCCGTAAGTCAAACATTTCATACTGACAAGTCATTTTCTGTTCTCGCAAATACCAAAATATTATTTTATTACAGTGTGTCAGCAGAGTGGATGCCGTAAGTCATAATTAATTTTCTCTTCTCACAAACACCAAAATATTAATCAGCAAGGATATAGAAAAATATGTTGATACACTAATACATTTATCTTGTACATATTAGTTTGAACGTAATGGTTGTTGTATAAAGGGTTTCTTTCAGGGGATTTTACTGCCAAAAGTGTCACTAAAGCCAGCCAAAGTATTAATAAAAACTAGACTGGTTTTGATGTTAACTGATAAATTTGGTTGTGAAATATTAGTAATGGAAAAATATATGGGTCGATCCTGTTGGTGTATTTCTAGTGAAGTGGAAGTACACTACTGGTGTTAAGTTATCGATGCATGTCATACAATAGTTTACAATGTAATGCACTGGAAAAGTGCAGTTGGTGATATGAATAGGTATACATGCAACTAAAATATGCTTCCTTCTCTTCCCTAATCCATATTTTTTCTACGTATTTACATTGTTTCGTTTTGCAGGTTGTTCCGTCGTTTGTTGAGTTGGTCTTACAGCGATTGACGCGAGAGGTCCAGACGTCTGAGCTGAGGACGATGTGCCTGCAAGTTGTGATAGCTGCCTTGTACTACAATACCAGATTGCTGCTAGAAACCCTCACCAAAATATCCATGCCAAACGTGCAGGGCTCCATAGCCTCGCAGTTCTTGAAACAGTGGATCCACGATTGTGATTGCTTTTTGGGGTAAGTTTTATTGTTCTGATATGGGAATTACGAGATTGTGTATTTAAATTCACACCATAAATACAATATAAAGACAATACTGCTATTAACTGTTAACCCATATTTTGTTGTTTTAACAAAATTATTATTTTATGATGGGCTATCAGGTAGAAAACAATGTTTTATAAAACTTGATTTGCACTGAGAACACATTGTGATACCCTTTCAGGATACATTCAGGCTTTATAAGGTACTGAACATCAGCCCCATCCCAAAGGCAAATAGCATTGAAAATTCTTAATTTCTGGACTAAATTCTGGTTAATAAAAATAAAAACAGTTGCATATATTCAGTGAAGTGAAAAAAAACCCATCCCAATTCTGACTAAAATCGCACTAATTTTCCCAACCCCTTCAGCGATAGGACCCTGGTGAAAAATCCTGGATAAATACCCGTTTTTGGTGGTAATCAGTAACTGATTAAATTCCTAATTCTGTCCAAGCTTGTACATTATAGATGTAGGTGAATCTCACATTCAGAATTATACTTTGTCTATAATAAAACCAATAAAGAATTTCCTATTTTCATTTATGGTTATATATTTGAATAAACTTTCTATTTCAGATTGCATGACCGAAAAGTATGTGTTCTTGGTCTATGTTCACTAATGAACATGCCTCACACGAGACCTACTGAAATCACAGATCTTGGTACTCAGCTTATTCCAGCCACGTTGCTATTATTCCAGGGATTAAAACGAGCATATGCAAGTACGTTTAACTTTATGCTTATTAATTCAGATTCATCCTAAATTCAAATTTTTATATGGTGTAACATTTTGTGGTCTTAAGAACACAACAAAATCCATGTGATTCCAAACAAATTGCAGTCCTTGTAATGTTTGACATCAGCTCATGAACTTTTGATGATTTTCATCTCGGAATTAAACATTACAGTACTTTGAAAACATCCTTAACAACAGGCCTCATAATAATTATAGGATATTAAACGAGTTTCCATTTCGTATCATATTTATGTCCTGAGTGAAATAATTTTCACTTGTCACGAGCTTTAGCTTAATATCCTATTTATTACCCATTATCAATTTTAAGTTAAATTAAAACAAAAGACCCAACAACAAAAATTAAACCAATCGTTTTCCTTTTTTGGAAAGAAACTATGCAAAATAATATGACGTCAAAAGTGTTACCAGTATGACGTAGTACTAGGACATAACACTTTGACATGTACCAAGATATGTGGAGCCACATGGATAATAAACTTGTTTATTACCCCAGTGAGCAATCATAACTTGTTACATAATTTGTTATTTTCACATGTGAAATATCACCCATTGGTTTAACAGGGCATTTCATTGGATCACTCTGGCCATTATGACCAATATGCTTGCCTGTACTAAATATGATGTTATTATAATTTTGTAAATGTGCAAATGATGTCACTAAAACTAGAAAAAGTACAACCTAACGTTATCCATAACGTTATAAGATAGCATTTCACTAAACTGCTGTGCAATAAGAAAGTTTAAAGAATAAAAGTTAAAATTGTCAGGGATAATAAATAGAACATCAAACTTGTTACAATTTATTATAAAATTTATGTCCAACATGGAATAATTTTCTTTTGTCACTCGCTAAAACTCATGACTAAGAAAAATGTTTTCAGTCAGGACATAAATTTTATAATAAATGACAACTCGTTTAATATCCTCTATTTATGACTTATTCTAACACCCTCTCAAATAATTTGAATTGTGTGTTAATGGTAATATTATGATATGTGTTCACTTCATTCTGTGTTGAGACCCTTCTAGATCATGATATTACCAAAACTGATCTTTTTTAATAAAAATAGCTATGCTGTGATAAGTACACATTATTTGTTTTGAACATTTTGATTACTGTAGGTCGTGCAAAAGATGAAGAAGAGAGTTCTGATGAGGAAGAAGATGATGAAGAGAATGAAACAGGTAATCTAAAATAAATTAATTCACTTCATTAGGATGAGTTTGCCTAATAGTCGTATTATAGATAATGTAAGCATTATAAATGTCTTGTCATTAAATATTTAAAAAAACAGAAATTTTCTAATATTATGTTAAGTTGTGGTGTTTTATGTTTGAATAGAGAGCTAACTAAAGTGTTTTACAAAACCCGTGATATAAAATTTATTTACATAACTATATAAATTACATGTTCGTTGTATGTTTATCAATTTGTGCAGTCTTACAACATCTTTTATACAACACTATTATACAAAAAGTTTTGTTATCTAGTGTCTTACATGTGCACCTGAAATAGTAAAAAAAATTTTTATTCTTAATTGACCTCACATGGACTTAATATGGAATATATATTACCGCTGTTATTTAAGTACTGAATAACATAAAAGTTTCTAATTTGTTTTCAGAAGTGCTAGATAGTGATGAAGATGAGATTGATGAAGAAGGACAACAGTATTTAGAAAAATTAGAAAAAGTGGCAAGTTTTTATTATAATTTTTATATTTAATTTTTTATTTTATTTATGCATAATGTTATAATTTGAGTTGTTAGTTTTTAGATATGTAACAGCTATTATTGAATGAGTAGTTGAATAAATTTCAGTCTTCAAGTAGTTTGATACAATACGTACTGTATTTTTATTGAAAATCAGTTAGAATGGGCTGTATATAGTGAGACCTCATTTATCAGGAAGGTATGGTTTTTTCCAGAAATGTGTCCGTGTTAACGAATTTCCGTACTACTGAAACATTGGGAGTAATCTCCCTTGAAAAATAAATACAGAAAAAAAACTGAACAGAAATATAAGCATTTTATTTAGTACAAATTGTATTAACTCACCTCATTGTTGGTTTAAACAAT
>JAULBS010146086.1:0-12420 GCA_032355785.1 Symmetromphalus regularis | reverse complement strand
ATTGGTATATTTCTGATGATATTAGTATATTTTTGATGTGTATTATATTATTTCTGATGCTATTAGTATTGATCTGAAGATATTAGTATATTTCTGATGATATTAGTATATTTCTGATGATATTAGCATAATTCTGATGCAGTTGCTACATTTCTGATGATACTGGAGTATCTGTGATGAAATTAGTATATTTCTCATACTATTAGTTTATTTCTGATATTAGTATATTTCTGATGATATTAGTGTATTTTTGATGCTGTTAGTATATTTCTGATGATATTAGTATATTTCTGATATTAGTATATTTCTCATATTATTAGTATAATTCTGATGTTATTACTATATTTCTGATGATATTAGTAAAGTGCTCATGATATTAGTATAATTTTGATGATATTAGTATATTTCTGATGATATTAGTTTTATTTCTGATGATATTAGTATATTTCTGATGATATTAGTATATTTCTGAGGATATTAGTATAATTCTGATAATATTAGTATATTTCTGATGATACTGTAGTATTTGTGATGATATTAGTATATTTCTGACAATATTATATTTCTGATGATATTAGCATATTTCTGAGGATATTAGTATAATTCTGATTATATTAGTATATTTCTGATGATACTGTAGTATTTCTGATGATATTAGTATATTTCTGACGATATTATATTTGTGATGATATTAGTATATTTCTGATGATATTAGAATATTTCTGAGGATATTAGTATAATTCTGAAAATATTAGTATATTTCTGATAATATGTAGTATTTGTGATGATATTGGTATATTTCTGACGATATTATAATTCTGATGATATTAGCATATTTCTGATGATATTAGTATAATTCTGATGATATTAGTATATTTATGATGATATTAGTATATTTTTGATGTGTATTATATTATATCTGATGATATTAGTGTATTTCTAATGATATTAATATATTTCTCATGATATTAGTATGTTTCTGATGCTATTAGTATATTTCTGATGATATTAGTATATTTCTGATGTTATTAGTATATTTCTGATGCCATTAGTACAATTATGATGATATTAGTATATTTCTTATGATATTGGTATATTTCTGCTGATATTGGTATATTTCTGATGCTATTAGTATATTTCTGAATATATTAGTATATTTCTGAATATATTAGTATATTTCTGAATATATTAGTATATTTCTGATGATATTAGTATATTTTTGATGTATATTATATTATTTCTGATGATATTGGTATATTTCTGATGATATTAGTATATTTTTGATGTGTATTATATTATTTCTGATGCTATTAGTATTGATCTGATGATATTAGTATATTTCTGATGATATTAGTATATTTCTGATGATATTAGCATAATTCTGATGCAATCGGTACATTTCTGATGATACAGGAGTATTTGTGATGAAATTAGTATATTTCATATACTATTAGTTTATTTCTGATATTAGTATACTTCTGATGATATTAGTATATTTGTGATGCTGTTAGTATATTTCTGATGATATTAGTATATTTCTGATATTAGTATATTTCTGATGCTATTAGTATAACTGATGGTATTAGTATATTTCTGATTATATTAGTATGGTGCTGATGATATTAGTATAATTCTGACGATATTAGTATATTTCTGATGATATTAGTATATTTGTGATGATATTTGTTTTATTTCTCATGATATTAGCATAATTCTGATGTTATTAGTATATTTCTGATGATATTAGTATAGTGCTGATGATATTAGTATAATTTTTATGATATTAGTATATTTCTGATGATATTAGTTTTATTTATGATGATATTAGTATATTTCTGATGATATTAGTATATTTCTGAGGATATTAGTGTAATTCTGATGATATTAGTATATTTCTGATGATATTAGTATAATTCTGATGTTATTAGTATATTTGTGATGATACTGTTGTATTTGTGATGACATTAGTATATTTCTGATATTAGTATATTTCTTATTATATTGGTATATTTCTGATAATATTAGTATATTTCTGATGATACTGGTGTATTTCTGATGATATTAGTATATTTCTGATGATATTAGTATAATTCTGATGCTATTGGTGTATTTCTGATGATATTAGTATATTTCTGATACTATTAGTATAATTCTGATGATAATGGTATATTTCTGATGATATTAGTATAATTCTGATGATATTTGTATATTTCTGATGATCTTAGTATATTTCTGATGATATTAGTTTATTTCTGATATTAGTATATTACTGATGACATCAGTATATTTCTTATGATATTAGTATAATTCTGATGATATTGGTATATTTCTGATGCTATTAGTATATTTCTGAATATATTAGTATATTTCTGAATATATTAGTATATTTCTGAATATATTAGTATATTTCTGATGATATTAGTATATTTTTGATGTATATTATATTATTTCTGATGATATTGGTATATTTCTGATGATATTAGTATATTTTTGATGTGTATTATATTATTTCTGATGCTATTAGTATTGATCTGATGATATTAGTGTATTTCTGATGATATTAGTATATCTCTGATGATATTATTTTATTTATGATCTGTATTATATTATTTCTGATGCTGTTAGTATATTTCTGATGATATTAGTATATTTCTGATGATATTAGTATATTTCTTATGATATTGGTATATTTCTGATGATATTAGTATATTTCTGATGATACTGGTGTATTTCTGATGATATTAGTTTATTTCTGATGATATTACTATATTTCTCATGATATTAGTATATTTCTGATGCTATTAGTATAATTCTGATGATATTGGTATATTTCTGATGATATTAGTATAGTGCTGATGATATTAGTATAATTCTGATGATATTTGTATATTTCTGATGATATTAGTATATTTCTGATGATATTAGATTATTTCTGATATTAGTATATTACTGATGACATTAGTATATTTCTGATGATATTAGTATAATTCTGATGATATTAGTATATTTCTGATGATACTGTTGTATTTGTGATGACATTAGTATATTTCTGATATTTGTATAATTCTGATGCTATTTGTATTTTTGTGATGATATTATTATATTTCTGATGATATTAGCATATTTCTGATGATATTAGTATAATTCTGATGATATTAGTATATTTCTGATGATATTAGTATATTTTTGATGTGTATTATATTATTTCTGATGATATTAGTGTATTTCTGATGATAGTATATTTCTGATGATATTGGTATGTTGCTGATGCTATTAGTATATTTCTGATGATATTAGTAGAATTCTGATGATATTAGTATTTTTCTGATGATATTATAATATTTCTGATGATATTAACATATTTCTGATGCTATTAGTATATTTCTGATGATATTAGTATATTTCTGATGATATTAGTATATTTTTGATGTGTATTATATTATTTCTGATGCTATTAGTATATTTCTGATGATATTAGTATATTTCTGATGATATTAGCATATTTTTGATATGTATTATATTATTTCTGATGCTGTTAGTATATTTCTGATGATATTAGTTTATTTCTAATGATATTATTATTTTTCTGATGATATTATTATATTTCTGATGATATTAGTATTATTCTGATGATATTAGTATATTTCTGATGATACTGTTGTATTTGTTATTATATTAGTATATTTCTGATGATATTAGTATATTTCTGATGATATTAGTATATTTCTGATGATATTAGTATAATTCTGATGCTATTAGTATATTTCTGATGATATTGTTATATTTCTGATGATATTAGTATATTTCTTATAATATTGGTATATTTCTGATGATATTGGTATATTTCTGATGATATTAGTATATTTCTTATAATATTGGTATATTTCTGATGATAGTATATTTTTGATGTGTATTACATTATTTCTGATGACGCTGGTATTTTCTAAAAACTGCTTATAGATCTTGTTCATATTGTAATTGTGTATTTTGATAAACTCATGTTTGTAAAACATAAAGCGGATGGAGCTGTTTCATTCTCTGTCAACAATATTTCTGATGGTTATGGCATGCTTCTGGTGACGCTGACTTGTTTTTGATAACATTTGCATATTTCTGATGATACTATGTTTCTGGTGATATTTGCATATTTCTGATGACACTGGCATATTTCTGGTGAAACTGGCATGTTTCTGGTGAAATTGACATATTTCGGATGACTCTGGTATGTTTCTGATGACATTGGCATATTTGTGATGACATTGACATGTTTCTGATGACATTGTAATGTTTCTAATAAAACTGGCAAATTTCAAATGACATTGGCGTGTTTCTGGTGATACCGGCATGTGGTGTTCATGATGGCATTGGTCTCTCTTATTGTATTGTCAAACTTTTGGGGTACAAATCGCTGTTTCGTTCTACGTGAAAGTAATCCCACACACACACATTTATAATCCAAATCCCCTACTAGGTTATCTAACAAACATGCAAAGGATGAACTGATAAATTTGAATTAGACCAGAATCAAATCTGACCCGGACTGTCCTGGCTTATTGAAACAATTTCCTGTAATATAGGAAATACAGTAATTGCATTTAGCAAAAGCTCACCTAGATCGAGCATGCCAGTGTCTGCAAGACGTGCAGTAAGTTTCAATTCCCAGTCATATGAGATCCTTTTGTCTGTTTAGATTTATTGAAGGAGAGTTAAAGTCTTTGTATGATGTAACAAGAACGCATTATTGAATGTTGGAGTCGCTGTGGTGTTGCGTTAGACACCTAGCTTTCCCTTTCATATACATCTATATTTATAATTAATATATTCAACATCATTGTTAATAGCGTCCATCACTTCTCTTGGTAAACTTGCATTTCTAAAGGATCTATATCATTGTCGCAAATAACTATCTCGTTTCAAATCACTGGGCAAAGATCAACGGGTGAAACTGGTCAAAAGCGTTCAGATATTTATTTATATTTCTAGCCCAAATGGGTAAATAAAATTAACTTATGTGATGACTTGTTTCGATATCAATTTACATATAAAGGTCAATAATAATAATAATAATAAAAGTAACAATAATAGTACAGGATGTCCGGTAATTTAACATATTCTGGCAAATTAATGTTTCTTCTATCAAAATAACGTAAAGGAAGAATGAAAGAGTTGCATCATTCGTGACTGCATAAATTGATTTTGATAAGAGAGTGGTTGTTACTTTTTGTTTGTTTTATTACTAAAATATGTTGTTTTATTAGATACCCACATTAAAGAAACAAATTTTGTTTTATTTAACGATTTCTCTAGAGCAGATTAAAGAAACATATTTTTTGATGACCCATATAATTATATTTACTTGTTGTTATTTAATAAAGAGAAAACTGTCACGAATAACGGCGAAAATACTCTATTAATGGTTGCTGAAACGATATGTAAATTTGCGTCCCAAACAATTGTTCTGCCAATATAATTCATTATTGATTACTATGACATAAATCTTGATAATCTTTGCTTTGTTTGTCTCGTATTACTTTTAACTAATCGTTAGAGAGCTATAAATATTGGTCTTAACCGGAAGTAAACGCTCCACGTTGGTGTAGTCGTTAAGCTATAGATAAGTATTGGGATGAAATCTCAGTTGAGGCAAGGTAATCTTGATATCGGCTGATTAACTTTAAGCGACATAGAACAGTGATCCACAGATGGTTTATCAAAAGCCATGGCATGTGTTCTCCTGTCTACAGGAAAACTCATATAAAAGATCCGTAGCTGCTTATGGGGGGAGGGGGGAGGGAGGCAGCGGGTTTCGTCTCTTCAGCTAACACTAACCTCTTTACTGCACAGACAACATAGAAAACGTGCTTGTAACGAGTTTCTTCTGAAGACCATGGGTCACAAACACTTATTTGACGCCTAATCGCCGCTGTTTTCACAATGTGTTGCTGTATCCAAAAAAGGTGCTGGTGTGATAAAAACTGTTCTTGATTGATAGACGTTCTTCATTTCTTTATAGATTTTTTGTTTTAAAGACATGACAGCAGCAAGGGATCTTTTCTATGCGCTTTACCACAACTGGTCCGTGCAAGTGGTGTACTCCTACACAATAAGCATTGCGGATCCCTCACTCTTGGTCGGAGCCGGTATCGATATTGAAAAATCCCATGCCTCGACTGATTTCATGCCAGTCTCCATCAGCCGTTAGTCTGACAGCTTAACCACTGCGCCACCAGGGCCGGTCATTTTTTAAGGTGCACGACCATAGCTATGTGGCATACATTTGCTTTTATTATATATATTATCAATAAACAACTGAAAATTAATCAATCCCTACATACTGGGCCGGATTTATACCTGGGGGGGGGGGGGACGGAGCACTGAAGTTTCGGGGCCCCTCAACATAAAAATTAAATTACAGGACAAATTAAAAAAAAAGAATTAAAATGAATGAATAGAACTAATTTTATAATTATTACACTTTTTTTATAAAGGAAGTCCTTAGTCCTGGAGGCCCCCCTTGCAAGGGGCCTAGGGCAATTGTCCCTTTTGTCCCTTTATAAATCCAGCCATGCTTACATAATACATTAACTCTGTAATGTAAAAAAATAACAATACTACGCACTCAGTACAAGGGAGAGCAGCCATATGTTAGGCGTTCTTCCCAAGGATGAACATGGTCACAAAGACAAATAGTTCATTTATGTGGGATGGGCTTTTTAATATTTCACTTTGCAATTATTTCTTTTTTTCTGGTTGCAAATTCCTTAAATCGACCGTAATTTGTTCAGTGCACGTAATGGAGGACATGCTGTTTTAAATGCGATATATTTCAACCCACATATTTTTTTGGGAAAGGAAAGGATTGTTTGTTTAACGACAACCCAGCACTGTTTCAGACGAACTTTTTGGGTAATGATTATATAATAGTAAGCTGGTGTATGTGCCAGGACAGCGAGCTTGCACTTTAATTGGATATAAGTTCGAAAAGTTGTACAAACAACCAACCAGTTGCACAAAGTGACAGTCCTCCAAAACTATTTGTCTTGAAATATATTACATAAATATACCCTCAGTTACATCCACATAAGAAACTATTGCCGACAGGAAATCCTGGTAGCGCTCCTAACACTACTTGCGATTAGAAGCCCAATTAAAAGCAAACAACACATCACTATCAATTAACGCAGTTTATTATTGTACTTAATAAGACATAATGACGTGTACGGCTTTGTTCGCCCTGTGAGTCCAACCTCAGTAAAATGGTTGCACAGTATCGTATTAGTATAAGTGTGCTATATTAAAACGTTTCATATGGTGCAGTCAATTTAGTTTTTTAGGAAGCGATTACGTTCCAGTTATTTATCACAAATATTCGTAAAAATAGCCAGATACACCATTTGTAATTGTAACGGTGCTCTTTTATTAGTCCTGCGATTATGGGTTATTATAATTAGTTATAGATCGAAACACAGGTATATCCTGTCCTACGGTGGGAGTCCTCATAAACAAGGTAAATATACATTTCAGAGGAACTACGAGTATGGGTTTTCATCATTAGTTACAGAAAACTGCAAACAATCGCATTCTGTTCGAATTTGTTCGTTAATTGACGTTCTGTGTTAACGCGTTCACCGTGCAATTCCATATACTGAAACAAAAAAGAAACGAAGACCTGAATATATTTTTTTTTACTATACCTGTCCAAACTGTTGAAAAACATACCAACATTTCCTCCAGCCACTTCAGACTTTTCTTTGAATTATTATTATTATTTTGTTTCTGTTTTTAATTTTTTTTGGGTTGTTTTGGAGCTGATAAATGTGGAAAAAGAAAATGTGCACGTAAAATGAGAACGAAGTAGTAATATTTAACTCAGAGTTATGCTGATTTGGTAATGTAATGACAGTAACGATAGGACAGAAAAGCAATTTTACCCTATTCATACACAATCACATTCAAGACCAAACTTATCTTCAAACTAATTACACATCTTAAAAGAGAGAAATAAACATGTTTTAGTGATCTAGTGGTAGGACATCGGACTCTCAAGCATTCTGTTCGAATTTGTTCAAAACCTGTCAGATGCTGGCCCACACATTTGTGTCTTTCAATCGCCGATAATTTATAAATCAGTGTGTGCTTGTGGTGTCGTTAAAAGTAAATATTCAGATTCTGTATGTGTATATAAATAAATGTTGAATTTTAGTCTCTGATGCAATACTATTGTCATAGGGTCATCATAGCATATAAACATAGCAATCACAATTACTCTGTATCTCGCCAGGAACCGTGACAATATCTTATATTGCCTAGCATATTCACGATTCGAATCCCATTGAATACATTATAGATGAAATGGAACGAAGCTCATAATACCAGTGTTAACAAATATAAAATAATTATACTAGTGTATGACGACTGCCGCAATTTTAAAACGTAACGTATTTTGCTAGTGCATGACGACTGCCACAATTGATAAACGTAACGTATTTTACTAGTGCATGACGACTGCCGCAATTGGTAAACGTAACGTTTAAGACGACTGCCGAAATTGGTAGACGTAATGTATTTTATTGTGCATGACGACTGCCGCAATTGGTAAACGTAATGCATTTTATGACAACTGCCGCAATTGTTAAGCGTAACGTATTTTACTAGTGTATGACGACTGCCGCTAATGTCAGATTAACGAATTTTGGTAGTTTTCTAGATTATTTTCCTTACTTCATGGCGATTGTGAGGTATATAGAAACCACAACGAAAGTCTAACCTGTCGCCAGTGGCAATCGTCATACACTAAAGACAACTTTTAATCGGAACTACGAGTATAGGCTTTTATCAGTCTTTAAAGAGAACAACAAAATGATTGCAATCTATTTGAATCGGTTCCTTAATTGACGTTCTATGTTTGCGCGCTCACCATGCAATTTTATATACTTCTAAACAGTATCACCATAATCTGTATTCCGATAAGCTCTCTTGCTGCAAACCACCGATCAATCGAGACCACTATAGCCATGCTAGATATTTAATGATGGTGTCGGCTTTATGACAATATTTAACCACGGTTTCTTGTTTAACATAGAGCTAAGCTGTTTATAATTGCTATCACTGGCATAGAACGATGTGACTCAAACAGTAGCGTCCGCCGGTCGGTCGTCGGATAGATCCTTCTCAGTGGACACATTAGCAGTTTGGGCTATTTTCTGTTCCAACCAGTGGTCCACAACGGGTTCATCAAAACCTGTGGTATGTGTCCTGTCTGTGGGACGATGCATATAAAAGATCCCTTGCTGCTTATCGGAAAGAGTAGGATGTGTGGCGGAAACTGGATTCCTCTCAAATCAATGTCAGATTGACCATATGATTGACGTCCAATAGCCAATGATGAGATTAAAATCAATGTGCTCTAGAGGCGTCGTTAAATAAAACAAACTTTCTTTCCACATACACTCACACGACTGGAACTGAGTCTCTGGGGTGAGTCATGCCTTCAGTGACCTCATCTGTAGGGAGAACCCTACCAACTTCCCCAAGTACGTCAACTGCCCAGACGCTGACAAATGAGTAATCGTATTTTCCACTGAGTCCCATCTACGACGCGCGTCTAGTGACGATGCGTGGATGGTACTTTTGCTGTTGCACCTTTCCTGTTCCATCAGCTGTATGTGATTCAAGGACAATTAAATGGCGTTTTTATGTATCTTGCCTATGCTCTGCTTATCGGAAAGAGTAGCGTATTTGGCGGCAGCGGGTTTCCTCTAAAATAAATATGTCAGAATGACCATATGATTGACGTGCAATAGCCGATAATATAGATCAAGACCTTTTTCTATGAAACTATCCAAGGAACACGTTTAACCTGTATAGTATAGCCATTCGATGGTTCAGTAATAGATCGATAATAAATGATATTTAGATTTTTTATTTTTTACAGATCAAAACTACTGCCTGGAAGACTGGAGTAATTTATGTGGTCTCGATTTAAACGATTTCTACTCGCCTGTGATGAGAGGACGGGGTAGGGTGTGGTCCTTGATGATCATTGGTTCCTAGTCTCTAGAGAAAACCTATAACGTAGCTTGTATCACCTGTAGACTATGCGGTGCAAATAATTAGGTTTGACATCTAATAACTGCGGATTAAACAGCGTATAGGGATGTCCCTAAACAACTATTCATTAACTGTCTAAGGCGTGAAGTCTAGGTATAATATCCTAGTAAAACAGACACCCCCAGGACTTTATAATCGAGACCATTATGTCTCGTGCGTATTGTTACACAGTTCTGTGCGCGTGTCGCTATAGGCAAATACTCCATGATCAAACCCAGTGATAGAAAATTATAGATGACAATTATAATTACTGACTTAAAGCGCAATAAGAAAATCTAATTTACTTTATATAATTGTCCCAACACAGACAAATAATTGCTTAGCTACGGCTTCGCGGCACCATTTTTATCATGACATGAATACCTATTGCTCTAGGAACCCTTCGGCACTTTCCGTTATTGTTCCGTAATTGGCCGAATGTCGGCGATATCATAATGCAGCACCACGTACCATTATGCCCATCCTGTAATCTGTATGGTATAAAAGTTTTGGGAGGAAAGTATCTTTGTTGTTGTTGGCACCTCTGCTGGTATTTTTGTCTGGTTATTTCTACAAAATGCCTCGAAGAGTCGTTTTAGTTCAATATAATTTTTAGACATTTAAATGTATTGTTAGTCATTTATCCCTATTCGGCTGTTTAAAAAATTCAAGGAAACAACATTATTTATAATTTCGTCATCCTTTTTTATAATAGGTGTCGTGTGTGTGTGTGTGTGTGCGCGTGTATGTGTGCGTGTGTATGTACGTGTGTATTTGTGTGTGTGTTTAACGACTCCTCGCAGCACAAAAATAAACATCGGTTATTGAAGATGTGTGAATGATTGTTTGGCGATATAGAACACAAAAATTAAACATCGGCTATTTGATTTGAGATGAGGGTTTGAGTATGTGTTTAACGATCACCGAGCACAAACAGTAAACATCGGTTGATTGTTTCACCACACCCAGCATTAAAATTAAATATCGGCTGTTCGGATGTGTGTTATTACTTAACGATCCACAGCATAAAATAAAATATATGTCGGCTATTGGTGATATATATGTCCCATTTCCCGCGTATGTTTAACTGAGAGGAAACTACTGAATTTGTGAAAATGTTAAATTTAATCAACGAATTTGAAATGTGAAAATGTCTCTATTAAACGCATACTCCCACGGACCCTTGACCTAATTAATTTCCAAACAAAGAATTAATTTTCAATATAAACATTTGATTTTTCCATCAGAATACTTCATTCAACTACTTACATAACCATCGCATCTCGCTTATCATCAATATTTTAAAAGTAATAATGAATTATGCTCACTGACTAATAAATAGAAAAAAATAAAGTTTTTTTTCCATTGAAGGTGTGACGTATATATTTCGAATCACGTGACGGGTATGCCCCCGTTAGCCGTTATTTTAAAACTTCTGAATATTTTTGTAGCTGCAAAAACAGTTTGTACCAATTTATTTTCCCCACGAGGAGCTCCGATTTTGACATTTTTAAATGTAATAAAAATCGATCGACTCTACATGGAATTCCCTAAAACGAGATCTAGTTTAACAAATGCATGTAAGTTTGATTCGTAATCAATATTTAGGGCACAAAGCCCCTTAAATCCGGTGGGACTATGCCTTTAAACATTCGTTGACAAGAACACACACACACAAACACACATATATACATATGTATATATGTATGTACGTATGTATGTATGTATGTATATATATATATATATGTGTGTGTGTGTGTGTGTGTGTGTGTGTGTGTGTGTGTGTGTGTGTGTGTGTTGTACATGACAATAGACATATTTATTGTATTGGGTATATAATTTCAACTTCAAATGTTGACTCTTCATAATTCACAATGGACTGTTAGACGGGTCAATATACCATCCAACCCCTAAAAAATTATAACAAAAGGTCTGTCAACGGTTTTCTGAATTAGTGGATGTAGTGAAAGACAGAAAAAAAAGTCTACCAAAATCTGACCCCTAGAAGTTGGTTAAAACTAGGTTAGTTCCAAGATGGCTGCCGTCGGCCATGAAAATCATTTAAACCACTGTAAATTGCTTAAAATTTTGGGATTAAACCATAATTCTTGTTGAAAGTCCATGGTTTTAAGTGTTGAACAACTCATTGGTGACCAATACAATTTTGAACCGGCCAGTGAACACCAAAAATCCAAGATGGCGGTCAATAATCAAGACGGCCGTCAATACAAATAAGTGCGCAGTGCGCTATCAGTTGACATAAGGCAATTACATTTTCTTTTTATGAAACATATTAGGGACCAATGAATACAATGTGCTCATTTATTATTT
>JAULBS010146075.1:0-12422 GCA_032355785.1 Symmetromphalus regularis | reverse complement strand
ACAGCTATGTAACTATAATAATTTTAGAATTAGGTAGGAATATTCAAACAAAACTAAATTAAACCAACCCATTTCACCATCAGGTGCTTTGTCATCAGATGGACTATCGTCAGTATCTAAAAATAAATAAATATGCAAATTACTAAACATGCTGTATCATTAGGGACATGCGCAGAAATGTCTGCGGAAGTGGTGTCTGTGATTGTGGCGGGTGAAGTTACTTAGAGCGAGCGCTGCACGCGCGAAGATTCGAAAAAAGCATCTGAGGTTTTAAAGCAAAATTTGCGTGTTTTGGGTCTAACCTACATATTTCCCCAATTTTGTGTGTTTGTATGTGTTTATGTATGTGTATGTATGTGTGTGTATGTTTGTATGTGTGTGTGTGTGTGTGTGTGTGTGTGTACAAGGCCAGATTTATATGATGGGGCAATCGCCCCCACCCCACCCCCGCCAGAGCGACCCCCATACTCAGGACTTGCTTCTTAAAAAAAAGTAATAATTATAAAATAAGTTCTATTCATTCTAGTTAATTTTGTTTATTTTGTGTGTGTATGTGTGTGCGTGTTTGTACGTTAATGTGTGTGTGCGCGCGCGCGTGATTTTTTCTTGTTATTTTGTTTTTATTTATCTTTTTGCGTGTGGGGTAATAATTTAAACTATTAATGAAGAACAAAAACAAATGTTTTGCAAATGAATCAAAAGCTATAGTGTAAACAACTTCAATTTTACTCAGGTTGGATCTGGCAGAATGTCAAAATATCAAACTTATTCAGTGGCGGATCCAGAAAATTAGAGGGGCGGGCACCTACCCCAATATCCGCCGCTGGTATTAAACATGGCAGACCATACGTGTATGCATGTCAAATCTCAAATCTCTGACTATGACTTTTGATTAAATTTCATCCTCACGTCAGGGATCCCGTGTCTGTGGGTCACGAGTGGACGTTGTGAGGATGTTGTAATTTATTCTTGCCAGTATTTGCGAGTGTTTTTCTGGTGTCGGTAATTACCAAACTGTTTACCTTCAAGTTTTACAGGAATATCTTGAAAATGAGACTTGCTGAGGAAAACGTCCCTGAAACCCTTTTGGAAGTTGTTGTTGAATCCAGCATATAATATTGGGTTGATGGCGCTGTTGAGGAAAGCGAAGTAAAGCGCGGCGTAGGAGACAGTATCCATATCCGAAACCTGAAACACAAGTAAAGTTTATTTTATTTATCGACGCCTCTAGAACACATTGATTTTTATCTTATCATCGGCTATTGGATATCATTTCATATGGTCATTCTGACGTAATATGTATTTAGAGGAAACCAGCTGCCGCCATATAGGCTACTCCTTCCGATAAGCAACAACCACTGGTTGGAACGGAAAGTAGCCCAAACTGCAAATGGGTCCACTGAGAAGAATATCCGACGACAGATAGGTTCACAGGCGTACACGCTACAGTTTGATCTTTATCCCGCTCCCCTGAAATACAAATTAGTTTAAGTAAAGATATATCAGTGGCGGATACAGAAAATCCATTTGGAGGGGGTGGGGGGAGGGCAATAATATGGTGCTGATTCCTCAAATTCTTTAACGTTAAAATAAATAAATTAATAATAATAAATTTAAATCGCGAAATTTAGGTGGGGGGGAGGGGGGGCGACCTAGATCTGCCATTCATGTGTATTTGAAATACAGGCTATTAAAGTATAAAGAATGGACATGTTAAAGGAAATTATCCCATACAGAAATGGTTTCAGAAGATGAATGTCAAACTCTGTATACCCCTTCTGATGTATTTCGCAACACTGCTGGGTCATCAAAATCTGTATACCCCTTCTGATGTATTTCGCAACACTACTTGGTCATCAAAATCTGTATACCCCTTCTGATGTATTTCGCAACACTACTGGGTCATCAAAATCTGTATACCCCTTCTGATATATTTCGCAACACTACTGGGTCATCAAACTCTGTATACCCCTTCTGATGTATTTCGCAACACTACAGGGTCATCAAAATCTGTATACCCCTTTTAATATATTTCGCAACACTACAGGGTCACCAAAATCTGTATACCCCTTTTAATATATTTCGCAACACTACAGGGTCACCAAAATCTGTATACTCCTTTTGATATATTTCGCAGCACTAAAGGGTCAACAAACTATACGTCTTTTGATATATTTCGCAATACTATAGGGTCAGCTAAATCTGCATACCTCTTTTGATATATTTCGCAACACTATAGGGTCAACAAAATCTGTATACCTCTTTTGATATATTTCGCAACACTACAGGGTCGTCAAACTCTGTATACCTGTGGGTATATTTCGCAACACTGTAGGGTCGTCAAACTCTCAGTCCATCCGGAGTTCCGCGGACGTGGAAAAATTTACAGTTTGATCACAGCGCAGAATTCTCAAATGTCCGCGGAAAATAAATTTTCATGCAAAAAAATAGCAGAATTTGTCATTTTAGTTGTTAGTTATTTAGGTTAGGGAAACTGCCGAAGACTTGTTGGAAGTAAATTACACAAGTTTCACGAATACGGACTAGGATTCTGTCATTTTATCCTATTTAATATATAACAATGATAATGAGAGCTCTCAAACCGGATTCAATAAAAGCGTTGGTATTCCTCTATCACAACCAGCGTTTCCAAAATAACACATTTCTTAACGATTTGGTTGGTCCACTGGATACTGGATATCATGAGAATTTAAATTGGAACTAACTTTGTAAAAAACAAAGATTAAATTTGTAAGTATTATTTCTATTTTTATGTTTTAGAATTTGCCGCGAAATTTCCCAATTCCTACCGCAGAATATACCTAATTTTACCGCGTAATTTAAGAAATTTTGCCGCGTATTTCAGGGGGGACAACTCTGTATACCCCTTTTTGATATATTTCGCAACACTGTAGGGTCATCAAACTGTATACCCCTTTTGGTATATTTCGCAACTATAGGGTCATCAAACTCTGTTTACCTCTTCTGATATATTTCGCAACACTATAGGGTCAACAAACAATAACCTCTTTTGACGTATTTCGTAACACTATAGGATCATCAAACTCTGTATACCTCTTTGTTATATTTCGCAACACTATAGGGTCATCAAAGTGTGTATATCCCTTTTGATATATTTCGCAACACTACAGGGTCACCAGAATGTTCACGTTCATTGACAGACATAAATCTAGTCCATTCACCTCATTTACTGACGATTTTCGAGATCTAAAGATGTCCCATAACATCAGAATTTGTTGTGGCGTCCAGCACAATATGAATATTATATCAATCGCTATCAGCATCTTGATGGTCTAAAAACAATAACAAAAGTATTTAGCTATGTAGGCATTCATAAAGCGTGTGAGATGTCTAAATATGGATTATAGCATCACACGGGTTTCTTCCGGTCAATCCAAATTTATTATAAAGGGAAACCAAATCTGATTTACAATAGCACAACTCTGTATGATCACCATTATAAAGCAATGGTAAATGGCACAGGGTTTCTGCAGACTCGCAAGAATCAAATTTAAACTTTTTATTTATCACTTTTCGAAAACATTAATGATGTTTTCTTATACAAGTCTGTAAAATGTACAGATGTATTATACTGCTATGAGCTAAAATAGAAATCTGAAAAAATATTGAATGTTCTACATACATAAAAAGACAGGGTTTATACTCTTTTAAGGAGGAAAACAATCAAAGACTTCCAGTGGTGAAAAACATGCTTTTCAGATACATAATGCATCATAAGTAATTAAAACAGAAAGGAAATGTGTACATGCACACACTGTTTATGGCAGGACCAGACCAACGGGATCAATATCAAATACTCGTATCTAATTTCTGTTGGCAGAAATTTCAAAACTTTTCCATGTCATTTCAGTTTTAACCACAGGTTTAATACTTTTCAAGATCCTTGAGTATTTTGCAAATTTCTAAACTTTTTCAAGTTTTTAATGACCGCGGAATCCCTGATAGCAGAATATCAACAGGACAAGCATCAAAACCCTCACTGAATGTGAGCAGATGATTTAAGGAAATTATCTGTATAACGGGACACATTCGATGCTGACATTCAATCCACTTATGCCATTTGTGTTTTACAGTAGTTTGTTTTATTTAACGACGCCTCTAGAGCACATTGATTTTTATCTTATCGTCAGCTATTGGACGTCAATAATATGATCATTTTGACATATTTTTAGAGCAAACCCGCTGTCGCCACATAGGCTACTCTTTTTTATAAGCTGCAAGGGGTATTTTATATGTACTGTCCCACATTCAGGACAGCACATACAACGGCCTTTGATGAACACTGGTTGGGACGGAAAATAGCCCAAACTGGAAATGGGTCGATCCGACGACCGACGGCTTCACAAGTGGACACTACCATTTGAGCTACATCCCACTCATTATTTTACAGATAAATCTATTTTAGTAGAGAATTTTAAAATTTTCCTCTTTTTTTAATCTCATCCCGTATTGTTTCCCATCAGGATTATTGTGATAATTACCCTTCGTTTGGATCTCTCTCTACCCCTGTAATTCGTAACAAATGCTAATTTTGACATGGCATTGCTCTTCTTGGCGATAGTGTAGACTACGATGGAGTAAGCAACCACATTAATGATGAGTGGAACAAAGAACATCACAATGCTTTGGATACAGTAGTAGGCGATCTTGCAGGGCTCGTAGATGTTACATTGTTTGTCCTTGTACACTTTGGGCCACACCTGTTGACACCAGACTTGGTGACGGTCCTTCCACTGAAACTCGAACAGATGCCTAACAATGAGCTGTGGACACGCAATAATGATGGAGAATATCCAAACCCATATAATGATTGTTTTAGTGACGGAGGAAGACCACTTTCGTCTGAAGGGATAAACGACAGCATTGAATCTTTCGATGGATATCACTGTCAATGTGAGAACGCTAGACACCAGAACCGAAACTGTATGAAAAGAAAGAAAAAATGTGTGAAATACTATTAGTGAATTGTCTAACGGATGGTACACTGAGTAAAAAAAGAAAAAATGTGTGATATAGTATTAGTGAATTGTCTAACGGATGGTGCACTGAGTGAAAAGAGAAAAAATGTGTGATATAGTATTAGTGAATTGTCTAACGGATGGTGCACTGAGTAAAAAAAGAAAAAATGTGTGATATAGTATTAGTGAATTGTCTAACGGATGGTGCACTGAGTGAAAAGAAAGAAAAAATGTGTGAAATACTGTTAGTGAATTGTCTAACGGATGGTGCACTTAATGGGTTTTCCCCTTCAAATTGGAGAGAAGAAACAAAAACAAACATCCCATCCACCCCACAAAACCCCCCAAACAAAACAAACAGCAACAACAGAGTAAAACCTCGCTCTTAAAATAGTTGTCTACATGACCGCCGGAATGATTGTGACAATGGAGCGGCAGACTAGCCATGTTGAGTGCCACAAATTTGCTAGGGTGTCCGGGGGCATGCTCTTTCGTGAAATATTTGATATATCGATACTTGGATAATAATTTTAATGACTTCTGGACAAATTATTGGGGCGGGGTCAGCCGCCCCTACCGCCCATGGTCTTGCTTATGTTTATAAAGATTTTAAAGTTTGAACTTCTTGGATAAAATTAAGTGTAGACTTTCAAACATCAAACTGTTTGTATGGCATTGGCATGATTTTAAAAGCTCCAAAAATGTTGATTCATAATTGACATTGCCGAGCTCTATTTGAAACAGAACTTTAGCTTATGTTTTCATTGGTACAACTCGCATAAATCGTCAATCAGTGTCGGCGGTGAAGTATGAAAACTAACTTTAAATATTGTATAAGCACGGAACTCGGCTATTATTATGATCAAAACAAACCTTGTACGAAGAAGCTGAACTCGCAGACGAACTTTCCAAACGGCCATTCCGGTGTGATCTGATTCCCCAAGTGAGTCGGTATGCAGAAGACGGCGACAAATAGGTCACAGACCGCCAAATTTATAAGGAATATGTTTATGTTTGTGCGCATCTTCCTGTTTAGGATAATGATGATGATGACAATGGTGTTACAGACTATGTTGAGGAGAAAGGGCACCACGTAGAAGATGATTTTGACGGCTATCTCCCAGGCTTCATACACTTTAGGTGAAGTCGGTGAGAGTATGTGTGTATAAGCACTTGTGTTCACTTCGACATGTGGGACAGAAGAACCAGGAACGCAGGTGTCCGAGACGTTTGACATGGTATTCAGTTTTCAAGGGCAACCAAGACGTTCGTTTCCAGTTCTCATTTTTCTTAATTCAGAGCAGTTTCTATCTGAAAGATCCTCTTAGATATTCTCATTCATTTTAGGAAATAAGCTCCACTCTGAAATTTAATTATTATCACCTTTAAGTTTATAAAAACAGACGACACCCTGAAATCACGAATCAAAGACCACAGATCTAGCTGCTTCAATAAGATTGATGTGTATTACATATTTTAGTTTTGTGGTGTTTTGGACACAAATAATTTGCGCATATTACAAAGACTAACAGACAATGCATGTAGGGCTTATTAATTTTTTGTTGGCCTCCAGTAAAATAAAAAGTACTATAAATCAAACTGAAATGCTTACACCAGACATTTATATTTATATGTTTTCCCAAGGAGATTCTTGGGATTCGGATAAAAGCAGAGGTGTGCCATTCACAACCGATGTATTGGATGGAACTGCTAATCCATCGACGTGAACGTCGTCCTCGTCAAACCATTCATGATTCAAATTCTAAATAATAAATATCGTAATAGACGTGTATAAATAAACTTCGTATGTTGGGTGGGGTGGGGGGTGGGGGCAGGGGGCATATATCTCCTACCGTGGCGAAATATTTTGAGAGGTGTATGGTCTAGCGTTACGGGACGTTACAAAGGAGTGGGTGGGTGTCTGATTTTGATAAACAAAGCGTTACGTAATATTTGAACGGCCCCTATTACAGGCCTACCTTTTATTTCATTTCCAATGCATCCCTTTTTATATTACAAACCTAAGATATAAAGTCATTGTTAGTTGTAAACCGAGCCATTTCTCAAATCGTCGAGTAAGACCATATTTCTATCATAACCGGAAGTGGTTCCAGAACACGTTGAACATCCTGCAGAACGAAAACGCCAAAAGTATAAAATAATTGTGACGTCAATAAGGAAAGATTACATCAGATTAACATATGACGTCACAACCAACGGGGATTCCCTAATTTTTATGGCCTAAGCAACAAAAAATACACAACCACAATAATAACTACAACAACGACTAAATCGTTAAAATCCGGAGCGGATCCAAAGGTCCGACAGCCGGGGTTGGGGGGACGGTATAGGGGCAGTTACCAGTGGCAGTGCATTCTGAATACAGATGCAATTGCACAGGAAGTGGCCGATCACTGAGGGTTGTACCCAGAACATCTTAATGGATTCTCCCCGCCATCCTTAAATGCACTGGCAAAGGCTGATACAGAAATGTTAATAAAAGAGGGTAACAAAACTGATATCTGTCAAAAAGGGGGAGGTCGCACAGCTTTAGATGTAGGCCTACAAATAAGGACATTTTTAAAAATAAAGTTTATAAGAAGGGAATGTGCACCACCTTGAACCGTCTGAGCTTAGAGGTGGAATAAATTTGCCAGAATGGAGGTTAGTGGATACGAGTGAGAGAAGAAATCCACTTTCATGACAACGATTACATATTTCAATAAAAAGCCAGACATATTTTACTAACAGCTCGTATTTAGTTTTTTTGTAACAAATAGGCCTATGTCATAAATGTAACATTTATAATACTTTAAATGTCAGTATACCAAGGAAACAACTTTAAGTTATACTTTTGCAAGGGCGGATGAACGAAAATATTTTTAGATCTTTTACTATGGGAAATGAGTTACGACCGAAATATTAATGGGGAAAAACTGGTGACGGACGGGGGCTGACCCTGGATCCACCTCGAAAAGCCTAAAATTAATATATACCTTTTCAGTTGCATCTCCTGAAATATTCACGGATACGCTCCTGCAGCTGAACCTTCTACGTTTGAGTTATGTGGAATAGCATATGTTTTGAAACTTAAATGGATGATGGTATTCAAATTAGTCATCCTCTGATTAATCCTCTGATCATCTTCACAACGTCAGGGGTCACTTGAGTCCGTTGGATCCGTGACAAATATAGTTCATAAAAACACGGCCTGCTTACTGCGCCATCTATACGAAATGTTTTTTGGTGATCGCTTGTTTTATAAGCCAAATCGTCAACTGTCATGTTCTTGTGGAAAATTCCCAAACACTAAGTCTTCGTGAAGTTGCTTTTTTCACAGTAAAACTATCGTTGAATATAAAGTGCCTGTTTTTCTTTGGTAACAATTTCTTACAAAGAAGGCAACTGTCATTATTTTGCCTTTTTAGTATTACCTTTGAAAACGGCGTTTCTGATAACCGCTGTATTTCCGTTCGATGCACTGAAAGCCGAATTGTGATCGTCTCATGATTCGAAGCATCTAATCAAAAACTGTTTTCTCGGCCCGGGTTTTTATGAACGATATTTGTCAGGTGTTCCAAGGACTCGAGTGACCCCTGACGTTGTGAGGATGTCCTCTGATTTGAATTTAAATATAGTACAATCAATACATAATTTCATTATCCTTTCAAAGCGATTTACTACATAAATAATACATCACAAACTGAGTCGTAGCTAGAGAGGGAAAAACGCCGAGGCAAACCTAGACGCTGGGAGATTGAACCATGTGGATAATAAATTAAAATATATATATATATCTGCCTCGTCTGTCTCGTGCTGGCTACGCTAGAGATAAATTATATTACTATTCTTCCAACTGAGTTTTAGCCTGGTTTAACATTTTACTGTATGTTTTCATTACCGTATTCCAACTCTTTATTAATACTTTGTATACTGGCTGATTTAATTACATATTTTTGTAATTATGCTCATGTTAACCATTTATTTATGTAATGTTATCTTGTAGAGAGGCATTCACACAGGCATGTCGTTACTTAATGGCTTTCATGCTCTAAAAGTTCAATAATTTCGTAATGGAGTTCGATTACGAGTATCTCTTAAGATCACGAGAACTGGAATATCGACCCTTTTGTGCTAATCAATACAGAATGACAATATCTTGAAAGGTAACAGGAAAACAAAAATGATTTAGAGTCAGACTCCATTCCAAATGATCAATGCTTTTACGAAACTCCATTACAAACGATCAAATCGAAACGAGACAAAAATTATCATGTGAAAAATCAAATGCGCAAAAGTGTGTTTATTATTAATCAGATATAAAAAAAAAATGAACCTTTTTTTCTTCTAATTTTACCTTAATTCCTATTCGATCCTTGCAATTGTTTTATATACGTATGCATGGAAACACACTCAAAAAGACGTTGGTGGTTGCATGCCCACATTTTTTGTTGTTGAAAAAGTAAGGTTTTTGAAATGCCTTTTTCGGCAAAAATATTTAAACTATAATAGTCCTCCTGTGTACTTCCAGGGGCATAGCTTGGCATAAATAAATGTGCAGGCACAGTTTCTCTCGGGGTGTCCAGTGGCATGCCCCCGGAAAATGTTTAAAGTCTATATCGCCACAGTTACATTCTGAGAAATTTTTTGAAAAAAAATGTGTAGGCACGTGCCTACAGTGCCTAAATGAAGTTACGCCACTGACTTCTGTATAATATTATTAGCGCTAAGACCACATGGCTAAATGTTACATTGATATCATAAAGATAAATACTTGAAAAGTTTATGATTTAGGCATTTAATTTAAATTTTTCGAAGCAAAATGTGGGTGGGGGTAATTATATAGGCATCCCCCTGTCCAAAAGGTCGGGGAAAGTGTACTCCCGTTTACACCCTTCCCCATGATTTACGCCCATGAACATAATGGATTTATAAAATGTCAGTCACTATATACCTGTTCAATTACTCGGTGTTTGTACATAGAAGGCAAAGCTTCTAACACAACCAAAACAAGGAAGGAACTACAATAATATTTTTTTCCGGTTTATTTAATGAATCGTTTGTGTTTAACCGGAAATTAAACCCGTGGGAATAAGGTGATCCCGTGCTAGTGTGTGTATCCCTCGGGGAGCAGACGAACAAAGGATGGACAATAACGCTTAATGTTGATTACAAGATCGATATCTGAATTTCACGACATGACATCTCTATATGTATGATCAAAGCATTAATCAAGCGTAGATAGTCATCGTGGTGTAAGGTAAAAATACAGGTGTCAGTAGTGAATCCAGAAATTCTATTTAGGAGGCTCTTAGAAAGTCCTCGGATTCTTTAACATTAAAAAACCCACAATAATAATGATGATAATAATCATAATCATAATAAGAAAAATAATGATAATAATAATTATTATTATTATTATTATTATAATTGAACTTTAATTTTTTTTACTAAATTTAGGGGGCTGTCACCGCCCCCTCCTAGATCCTCCACTGGGTGTATTGGTAAACTAACAACCCGCCAATTTATTTATCATTAAACAAGACGTCTGATGATAGGATGTGAAGTTAAATGAAACACAATAGGTAGAATTAGTCAGTGGCATATCTGGCCATGACCCCAGCGGCCCGTCCCTCCCCTAAATTTTGTAATTAAAAACAAAAAACAATTATAATTTGTTTTTAAAAATTATTATTTGTTTTTAATTTAAAGAATCCGAGGTCCTTTTGCCCACCCTCCAAAGGATTTTCTGGATCTGCCACTGTTAGTAGTATACATTACCGGTATTTAGTATAAATCAAGCACAGGTAGACGTTATAGAGTTATGTTTTACAGGTGTGTTGGTAAACTAACTATCCGCCAGTTTATTTACTCGTTAAACAAGACGTCTGATGAAACACAATAGTTTGAATCAGTAGTATTTCATATTAGGCTATTTAATATATATATCAGGCACAGGTAGACGTCATAGTCATGTTTTACAGGTGTGTGTGCAACTAATGGGCTTATTTACTGATTAAACTGGACATCAGAAGATCGAAAGTGAAATAAACGACATACTTGTAAATTCATCACTATTTCATGCATCCAGTGGCGGATCTAGGGGGCACGCCCCTCCTAAAGATTGTGATATTTAAAAAAAAATATTATAATTTTTTTTTAAATTATTATTATTTTTTAAATGTTAATAAAATCCGAGGATTCTCTAGGGGCCCTCTAAATGGATTTTCTGGAACCGCCACTGGTATCTTAAAGGTATTAGTATAGCTGGATGAGCCTAATAGCATGTTTACGTGTGTAAATGTACGCCAGGTAATAGGTAATTAGATGCTACTGATACGGTAATTATGATTCGCCTATTGCACGTATTAGATTACTGACAGCCATTTGTTATATTACACGCAAAATAATTGGATGTAAAATTAAACGAAATACGGTCTTACATTTAGGACCAAATTGCAAGCAAACGCACGCTACACTATCCCCGCTACGTAACGCCATCGAAGACTAACTAGCCCGCTTGAACGTAAGTATGGTTGCTTTACTATTTCATTTGCATTAGTATTGGTTTATAATGGACCAGTAGCATGTTTACTTGTTATAGCAGACATCATATGATTGGATGTAAAATTAAATGACATACTGGAAGAACCAATAATAATTTATGTGTATGTAAGATATTAAAGGCTAATGGACCAATGATATGGTTGCTAGTTACAGTGTACACTGAGTATTAGGAAGTGAAGTAAAATGAACTGCTGTTGATAGAAACGTCATGATTTCATTTTTTTAATGCAGGTATACTTATTTATTTGTTATTCTACGAATTTGATAAATTAAATGTAATACTGCTGACAGACAAGTCAGTGTCAAACAACTGATTGAAACGTTATGATCAATTGAAATTAGGAGACTGGATGTTAAATTAAACGCAATACTCTGAAGAACAAAGTGAGCCTCTGTGATCCAGAGGTAGAATATCGGACTCTCAAGTTTATGACAGTGGTTCAAAACATGTTGGAGGCTGGGTCACACTTGACTACGTGTCAAAATATCCAAATGTTTGACATCCAATAGCCGATGATTAATAAATCAATATTATCTAGTGTTGTCGCTAAACAAAACAAAACAAAACTGAAGAACAAAGGCGAGCACTTCCTTCAAATAATGCAGCATTTATTCAAAACATTTGGACCCAAGATATTCCTTAACAGCAAATGCTTGGACATTACTGGTGGAATGCGGAAAAATGGAAACGGTTAAATTACTACATTTGAAGCATGTTCAGGTAGGCTAGTACTCGTGGTCGTTTCGTACACTGGTTTTTATACTTAATGTTAAGGTGAGGTGAGGTGAAGTATTTTTTATACGGGTTCACATCCAATTTGGTTCGGACCCGTCTCCCCCGGGTCCAATGTCCTA
>JAULBS010146064.1:0-12424 GCA_032355785.1 Symmetromphalus regularis | reverse complement strand
GCGGTCTCTCTCTGCGCTCTCTCTTTCTCTTTCTCTTTCTCTCTCTCTCTCTCTCTCTCTCTCTCTCTCTCTCTCTCTCTCTCTCTTTCTCTCTCTCTCTCTCTCTATTTATCTCTCTTTCTCTTTCCCCAACTCTCTCTATCTCATTCTGTAAGATTCCGATAACCTTTCGATGACTAGTAATTCTTCTCTTTTTACTTTTCGTTGTAAATACTTTAATGTTCTGTCATGTTGAATATACATAAATACATACTGTTTATAAAATCTTTGAATCGTTCTTAACAAAGACTTAGCCTGTTGGCCAATCAATTACCGTTTTCTTTCGACGACAGTAAATATGTCATTTGCATCGTTTGCCAGTCACAAAACATACAGCCTATATTACGGGATTGAACTGACGGAATCGATTCGCCAGGTATCTGAAACAGAAACGTATAAACAATATTATACTGAAGGTTAACAGAAAGAACACGAGAAAAAACACTTTAATTAGAATCAGTTATAATCTCAGCATCTTCTTATTGAAATAATGATGATGATGATGATGATAATAATAATAATAATAATACATGTAATAATAATAATAGTAATAATAATAATAATAACAATAATATATAGTATGATGCAGACCTAGGTCGACTTCTACTCCTAGATATTGACCATGATTGAGATGTTCTATACCCTGATCTAAACTTTCTTGAACCGGCCATCGTTGATCGTTTAGGTACCAATAATAATAATAATATTAATAATATTATTATTATTATTATATTATAAGCACGGTTTATTAATCATGCTTATATGGGTTAATATATTGACATGATTTAAAATTCGTAGCCCTCCCCCTCCCCTCCACATCCAATCAGCCCCAAACATATGGTAGCACATACTATGTCCTTTAACTGACAAGTTATGAAGTATTCAAGTTTTGGAGTCATACGACAACTTGTACCTTAACCATCAACTTGCAAATTAAATAGTTCATTGACGTCTCAAAATTATAGATATACCTGCCTTATAATATAACATTAAATCAGTATTTTTGCAATCACTCAACACAGAAATGCGACAGATGGAAGACAACTGATATAAATTAAAACACGGTTATTAAAAAGCGGTCAATATATACAATATACAACAGATCGCTACATCATACATATTATGATAAATGGTCATGCGCGCTAATCTTTTCAAACTGATCAGGCCATTTCACAAAACACAGGATAGATCGCGCCAACATATGACAGAAGCGCGTTTGTTTAATCAAATACAATACCAGATATTATTGTGATGAATTATAAGAATTGAAAACAATCATTTTCCAAGCGAATGCACCGATGAACAGACAAGCCTTTTTACATACTTGCGTAATGAGCGGTGCGGAGTACACTGCAAATAGTTCTGTGTTTAATAATGTTTTACTAATAACTGAATAGCAAACAAAGAGTACAAATCCCTGCTAATCTGCTTATGAATAAAACTAATCACAACTATTTGAGTGTCAGGAAGTGTGGGTGAGTGCTTAACGGTTTAACGGGTTGGAACGGTTTCACTCGGAAAGGTTTCAGTTATAACATAATCTGTGATTCGTTGTTCCTTGCACTCTGCTGTCTGGCAGATAATGTAAATAAGTTTGGATATGGTCTGTATTACCGAACATTTAATTACACAGTCAACAATTCATTTTAAAAATGCAACTACTAAAGATAACTATTTTAGACCAAACAACTACAGACCAATATAGACCACTATTCACCACTACAGTTCACTATGGACCACTATATACCACTAGTTACCATTGATTGATTGTTTGGTTGTTTAACGCACCCTCACCTGCCCCCCAAACCCCCCGCAGAACAAAAAATAAATATTGGCTATTACCGTTGTATTTGGGGTCCCAAAAGTTACCCTACCAAACTGTTAAAGATTGATATAGGTCGCTGTAGACAAATGAAGACAACTAGACCACTGCAAACCACTACAGACCGTTGTACGCCACTATAGACCAATATATACAACTGTGGGCCATCTCAGACAACTATAGACAATTGAATACTACAATAAACCGCAATAGACAACTATAGGCCACCATAGAGACAGGTAAAAATATAAAAAAGTTCATTGGCCAAGCTAGCCAATTTCAATTTAAATAGTTTTTTAATGTAAAAATAGTGCCAGTTTATTGATATCATTAACAAAGTAATTTCCTCCTGATAACCGTATGAGTTTATTGTGAATTTTATAATGCATTTTTACGTATTGTTACATATTTGTCTTGTCATCTTGATTGCCATTCTTTCTGTAATATTTTGGTATTCCTCTTACGTCATCGAATGATGAGAGAACAAAAGATCTGTTCTGTTCTGCCAATGCTAGTGCAACTTTAAAGTTATATTAGAAACCTAAAACCTCAACGTATTTTATTTTTATTTTGTCATCCACTTTTTTTCCTTAACTACTTTATTGATCCTAGCCTTAAACCACAGTTGATAAAATAATAGACGAATACTGGCTACTAGCATGATGGACGGCTATAAACTACTGTAGACTTCTTAAGGTCACAGTATACCATGAAATGAAGCCGTGGACTCTACACGCCAGTTTAATACCTATAAAGACCGTTGAAAACCACTGTAGGGATATTAACGTAATACATGTATCGACTTCAAATTCGCATTCAGTTAAAGGTTAATCAGGTGCGTTGGTCTATAGAGCAAGTATGCGAAATAAATAAAGCACAATTGCGCCCAAACGTATATTCTGATATAAATCTCTACCGGGTCAGTACGTTTGTGGTAAATATGACAGATAGCCATAGAGGTGACACGCTCTGTGCCTACCCTAGTCGGGGGCATCCGACAACAACCCACAGCACAGTGCACAACTGGGGGGTGTTTTTCAATGGTGTGCTTATAAGTAGTGTCATATGATGGTAGACTTGCCAAGTTTCATAAAAAAAAGTGTTTGTTTTTGTTTGTAATTCTTGTATGATGTTCAAAATTGAAGTGTTTTCAAAAAACGCTTGTTGTCACAGTGACGTTGGTTTGAGAAAAACAATGCTTAACAAGTCTGAATGCATGCATTAAACCTAAGGATAGAAAAATCTGAGACAATTGTTTGTATGAGTGTGTTGTACAAGGGCTATTATAAGTTTAGTTTGTGTTTGTTTAACGACACCACTGCTGAAAATTGATTTATTAATCATCGGCTATTGGATGTCAAACATTTGGAAATTGTGACATGTTGTCAATTGTGACATGTGGTCAATTGTGAACCAGCCTCTGACGGGTTTTGAACCTCAGTCTTCAGCTTGAGAGTCCGATGTCCTACCGCTGGACCACCGAGGCTCACTATGGGATGTACGTACAACGATATTTGGTATTTCCATAGTGGACCACTTTCTGGAACGGTGTGTTTATATGTAAGAATAAAAAAAAATCTAAGTGCCAAATGTAAAACAAGTACATAAATACTTGTCTCTTTAATATTTTTAACATTTAGAATACATTTTCTAGATGGTTTTGTGTTCATGATGCACCATTCTTTTGTTTCCATTAACTGGTGTGTCTTTTGATTTAACGATACCACTGCAGGAAATTGATTTATTAATCATCGGCTATTGGATGTCAAACATTTGGAAATTGTGACACGTAGTCAAGTGTGAGCCAGCCTCCACGGGTTTTGAACCACGGTCTTCAGCTTGATAGTCAGACGTTCTACCGCTGGACCACTGAGGCTCTCTGCTGTGTCTCATCTAGGCCACTTAAAATGTGTGTGCTGGTATCCGGCTAGGCCATTTTTTAACTCGCAGTGGGAGGCTATCGATTAAAGTGTTGAAAAACGGTAATTAAACATAAGAGTTGCCGGTAAACTATCGACGATAACCAGTGATAATGAAGAGTTTACTAAAACTGCATTTGTGTTTGAAGTTTGCATTAGTAAAATATTTGTAGCTGAGACAGCAGCTTTATAGATATAAAAAAACGTGTATAATAATATTTATATCCGACAATATTAGAAAGGTAAAAAATAAAGTCTAGCTTGCTGAACGGGTGGGTAGATATGATTGATATCTTTCAGTCCACGTCTGTGATGACAGCTACTCAACCATCCTTGACAAATGTGGCGTGGGCCACGTTCGCTGATGCCGCAAATAAGAATGGATCCCCATGTCGTGCCGAGCCGCTATTCTTATTAATAAAGAAGAAGATGTCGTCGCTTGATATACGCTGCTTATCGCCCCACACTGGCGATGTGCGCTATTTAATTCTACACCGACCTGTCAACTAGTGTAGCCACACAGCAGTCGCACGACGCCATATCATAGGGGAGATAACCCCATTGCGTCTACCCGTTTTAAATGGCGGATTATCCGGAATTTAAAAATATATATAAAAACTTTAATGACACCTTTAGAACACATTGATTTATTAATCATGGGCTAATGCATGTCAACCATTTGGTAATTTTCACACGTAAACAAATGTGAGCCAGCCTATAACGGGTTTTGAACCACTGTCTTAAGCTTGAGAGTCCGATATCCTACCACTGTACCAAAGAGCCTCATTCGGATTTTTTCCGTCCGTTTTATATATAGGCCTACTAAACTTGTTTTTCACTTTCTCGCTATGTTATAAGGAAGTAAACGTCATGTGTTCTTCTCTTTATTAAGCAAAATTATTAATAATTTTCAAAAACCGTTAATTTTTCAATAAGTATATAAGTGTAATTAAATTCATTAACTTTTTAAAAATTATTATATTTTACGTTGTTTAGTTCTAGGTTTTCATCTGCATACAACTTTTGACATACGTGTTTTACTTTTATACATAATATGTCCTCTATAGTCAAAATCGCTTCCTGGAAGTGGGGGAATGGAGTATCTCTCCCTGTCCAAAAGGTGGGAGGTACGGAGCATCCCCAGGACAAACGCCATTATAGACCCCCTGTTTACTTTGTTATATTTACGCTAAAACCACATGGATAAGTGTTAGATTGATACAATAAAGAGAAATACTGGTAAAGATTATTATTTAGGCATTATATAAAAAAAATTCGTAGTAAAAATGAGGGTAATTATATAGGCATCCCCCCCCCCCCCCGTCCAAAAAGTGGGGATGCCTAACTCTCGTCCTCCTAGGATTGATGCCTTTAGACAAGCACACATCCAGATACAATCTAGTAAGTGAAGGGTCTTATTGCACCCGCTAAACACTTATATTGGAAATTCCCAGATGACTTTTGATCAGTAAATGCGTTCCCGCGTTAATGAAACGCCACGACGTAATGGGAGTACGTAGAACGTCTGCCAGGAACAAGAGTCTCGGAGGACGTCCTCAGACAAAACACAAGGCAATAGTGGCGCGTTTGTTTAGTGACTGCAACATTAATGGATGTTAGTCCCAAACCTCTCTTCGCGGTTAGCGCGCGTCGTTCTTCACTCGGAGACAAAGAGACAAACTCAGATCTGGAATTGTTCCACCAGCGTGGATGGTACTCGCGATGCTTCCTAATGTTTACCGTTAATTGCTCGCGATGTTTCCAAATGGTTGTAAACTGAATCCAGGTAATATATAAAGCTGATATAAGCACCGCTGGGAGTAAATTTTTCTGCAGCGTTTGTGGCGAGTACAAAAGGGGAGATAATACGTTAATGTTATAATGGACGAGATTGGGGGTATTGATTAAACGTAGTGTGATGCACTTGATGTCACCCATTCATGTGTCACTGAATGCAAATGTGATAAGTTATTTCACTGGGGAATTATTACTATTATTATTATTACTATTATTATTATTATTATTATTATTATAACTTTTCTGTGTTTTAACATTTTACAACTGGCGAATTAGTGATGCCGCTTCAAATGTTGCTTTGTTAGGGCGCGTGTAGAGGAAGTCTGGGCTCTCGCTTGATTTCTTTAGAGAAATAGTTTTTAAATAAATATTTTATGTAATAAAGTAAAGTTTGTTTTATTTAACGACGCCTCTAGAGCACATTGATATTTATCTTATCATCGGCTATTGGATGTCATACATATAGTCATTCTGAAACCCGCTGCCGCCACGTAGGCTACTCCTTTCGATAAGCAGCAAGGGATCTTTTATATGCACCGGCCCACAGACAGGACAGCACATACCACGGCCTTGGATAAACCAGTTGTGGATCACTGGTTGGAACGGAGAATAGCCCAAACTACAAAATGGTTCACTGAGAAGGATCGATCCGACGACCGACCGGTTCACAGGCAGACTTGCTACCGTTTGAGCTAGATCCCGCTCCCATGTAATAACCAGAACTGTGATAATCCATGGCCGGGCCACCAGGTTTTAGGTCATTCATCCCCCCCCGCCTCCCCCCCTCCCCCCGCCCCCTTCCGGTTTTTGATGGGATCCTAGTCTCTGCGGGGCCCCTAGGCTTCAGCCTAGTCAGCCTTAGTGATAATACGGGCTTGATAATAAGCCTCACGTATGAAATGTCATGGTAAGTTTGAAACATTTAGAACATTCTGCATTAATTAAGGAAAACATCCAACAACAAAATATCGTTTCTTAACACAAAATAAAATATTTAATAGTTTTCTGCTTCAGATATAATTCGTAAATAAACAAATTAGAATGAAATAATAATACTTGAACAAAAGTGTTGAACCACACACACGCACGCACGACACGCACGCACACATGTACGCTCATGCTCAAACACCAACGCACACACACGCACAGATGCGCACGCACACACACATATGGCAAACCAGTAGCAGAGCTGGTACCTTGTTTTAGAATATGTTTTGGGGTAAACAAAAAGTCTGATATTTTGAGTAGACGAATGGATGAGTGAATGAAATAATGAAAAAGGAAGCATGAATATTATCGATGAATTAAAGGACTGTTATTTTATTATACATGCAGTATGAGAGAAAGAAAAAAAAAAGAATAAATGAAGTCAGTGTGGTGGATGTGTAAAGTAGGGTGGGTACTGGCATGATGGGACAATGTTCAACCTAACAATTAATCACATGAATACGACAATACCATTTTCATTTACGACTTAACTGTCTTAAATAGGTATTTGTCTTTGTCATTATAAAACAGTAAACTTTTTATTCTCCCCATTATGACATTTTTGTCGTAAAAACACATTTAGACTTGTGAAAATAGTTGCTAGGTCCTGATTTCTATTTAATTTAAAAAAAATTTGTTATAAAATTTCTTTACTTGATATATGAAAGTGAAATGAAAATGAAATATTACTTTTACAGTTGTTCTGCCATTGACATTGTATCACAAAACAATTCTAAAAACATCCGAAGCCAATCTAAACTGTAATATGTACAAAACGAAAACAAGGACAACCGTATACAATGAATGGGTAATTTAAATTATGTTTACTATTTTCAACCATTATTTATTTATTTATTTATTTATTTACCAATCTATATTATACCTCATCTTAAGCATCCAAGGTTATAATAGGGATATAATCTGGAAACCAAGTATTAAAATAAAAAATTAATTTCTGTTTCAGCAACAAACAAAAACAAACAAAAATATTTTGCTAGATCTCAATGAATAATTATATAATGGGCCACTTCTCATACTTCGAAAACCAGTCAGTCGTCTGCGATTTGACGAACAGATGATATGCAGCGCCACCTACTGAAATATTTAGATTAAATCGCAGTGACGGAGGGGCTTCTTGCTTTGCTGCCGGAAGACCTATAACCTCGGAACTCGCGCTGGTCCTTTGCGTTCAAGTGTTGACGCTCATTTTTGTAGCAGAGGGGCTTTTTAATTAACAAACAGGCAAAGGTCGTACAAATGTAATAGATGTTCTGGGGTTTCGCACCTTAAGGTCACGAAGAACTTGATGAGTAACAACGGGGGTCAAGTCTACGTGAATAGCTGGCGAGGAATTACAAGGGAGACTGTGAAACACGGCTGATGAGGTACAAACGTGACACCATGCCTTATAAAGGCACCCAGCGGTCGTGTTTTTGCTATATTTATACACCTGGCATGATTCGGTTAATCCTTCGAGAGGATCAGTCCAATAAGACGGGGAAAAGTCCAGAACCAATTCAAAAGCACTTGAATAGATTTAGGCTTTTTGTTGGAGATGACAATCAGGAATCCCCGGCTTCCGACGTTTTGGAAATTGGATGATAATTGTACGAACCCTATCATATACAGGAATTGATCGGTCTTCATTGTAAGGAGCATTTGCTTTATGAACTGTCTTCCCCGTCAACAGATAGCCATAGATTAAATCAACGTGAGCACATTCAATTTCAGTTTCCAACTTCCACGAGAACAAATTTCTTCCCTAGTTCTTTGTATTATCCGATAGTCTGTAAACAACAGTGAAAAGCTCACTTTGTTTGGTGTAAATACTATAACATGGGTTCGTGTTCGAGACTACGGCAGTAAAATCTTTTTAGACATTTATTTTTGGAAGTAATATACCTAGTATGTTATTTAATTAGTTAATATTAGGTCCCAAACATATGGAATTATTGACACTTCATTGGAGAAAAATCTTAGGGTGGACACACCATCGTTTTTACACAGACACTGTGTTTCAACTAATTTTGTAAAAACACCGCATTTCGTAATAAAACGTGTTTTTGTTTTTAAACGTTCATTTTGACGAATTTCGTAAAACCACTGCGCATGAATCGTAAAATTGTAAGCCTCGATTTGTAAAACTCACCGACCACTTTCGTAAAATTCGGCAAAATGTACATTTTTTAATAAAAAATAAACCCCAACAAGGTTTTTATAAAACGTGAAGATTTTATGAAATGCGCTGTTTTTACGAAACTATTTGTTACACACTGTATATTCCATATTTCAGATATCTGTATCCTTGTACGTGGTCTACATGTTTATAAGTAATTGGCAATCCGAGGTTCTGAATTGTGTTATAACACGTGTATAAATTAATAGCGATAAAGACAAATACCTATAATGTGTGTTTATGTCTTCACATATTTGACATTTTATATGTATACCATATAAATATATATAATTTATATTAAGTTTAATTATTTAATGCCAACCATCTTCAGAAAATTGCATACTGTATTTATACATTCTTCATAAGCCTATGTTAACTCTCCTTGCAAAAAATAATTCTATCTTGCTATTTTTTTTCCCTTTTACTCTTTTTTAAATTAAAAAAAAAAATTACATGTATATAATTAAAACAAAAAAATATGTATATTAAATAAATTCTGTTAAATAGCTGATTCGCGATGTAAAAACGTATAATTATTTAAGTTTAAAGAATCTTATTGCCGATCATTACTCTACTGCTTGACTAATTTTGTAAAATTGTGTCAGTCTGACTGCAATAAATTATAAACTGTTTTATTGATGATTAGTGGCTATACTTTAAGATATCATATATTAAATCTAACAATATCTGTTAGCCATCAACATTACAGTAGAATGCTGGAAACCATATATCATTGAATACAGATCATCTTCAAGCAAAAACATTCCGAGTGAAATTATTTCTATGTTAGAAAGTGATACTTTCCTTCGTCTAACGTTGTTTGTTAGTTTGCCTTTGTTGTTGTTGTTGTTGCTGCTGTAGTTGTTGTTGATGTTGTTGTTGTTGTTGCTGCTGTTGTTGTTGTTATTGTGGGGGTTTTATCCGAGTGAAACTGTTTCTGTATTAGGAAGTTTACTGTTGTTGGTGGTGGTGGTTTATTTTCTGTATTTGTTTATTTATTAAAACAATATTTCTAATAAATATATTTAGATATTTTGTAAATGTATTGTTTGCATAAATGACTATCCTACCTCCACTCCAATCCCGAAATAATTTAAATTAAATTGTTTCTGAACTGTTTTTCTTTTTCTTTCTTTTTAAATTATAATTATTTATTCCTTTAATAATGGTATGAAAGAAATGCTATTTAATATGCAACAGTTTCTGTCATTAGTCTGTTCAGTAGATGGATAGTTGTGTGTGTGTTTTTTTTGTGTTTTTTTTTAACGGCACCACTAGAGCACATTGATTTATTAATCGTCGGCTATTGGATGTCAAAGATTTTTGTTATTTTGACACGTTGTCAAGTGTGAACCAGCCTCTAACGGGTTTTGAACAACTTTCATCAGCTTGAGATTCCGAAGATGAATGTGTCTCGTCCTTAAAATAATATGTGGATCCGCTTTTAATGCGAGTCTACTGGAATGGGATTAAATCTAACAGTTCATCGCACTTCCAAACGACCCTGATCAGAACACAAATCCCACACTTTTAGAGTAACGGATACACATGTATTTACAAATATTTAATATTTACAAGAATGTTTTAACGTACATAATCTTATATATCTAAAATAAAACCATAAATTGTATTTTTTCGTTTAATACGAGTACTGACAGAGTGAAGACGTCCTACAGAGGAACATTTTGAATAGTCTAAAATAAAACACGGTTTTGTAAGATGTAAATACCGCGGGTAAAATATCACTTATCCAGAAGCACTAGTTCAACTCGGTGGAGGGAGTATTATTTGCAAATCGCAGTGGGTACCTGCTGGTTGCCGTCATAAATCTGAGTTCGGATGAGATACTCCGACAGTCTCTCCGGGACTTGGTTTTTTACTTCGCTAGCATTCAATCAGAGGTCTGGTGACAGACATATTGATAACACAATAACACTATGTGCCGAGCGTTGTCTTGTGTGTAAAGAAAAACACCGTAAGACACCAGTTTCAATTACCAACCAACAAGCAGAATTATTCCATGCAAGCTATCGTCTGTTCATATAACAGTTCTCGTCTGCTCCCAGAACTGTTCAATTCAAAATAGCTCTTTTGTGTGCGATTATATTCAAAATGAGCTTTTATTATACACTCAACAATCGGCCATCGCGCGTTTTCTGTCACCAAGTAATCTCCCTTTAGAAGATCTTCTTAACTTTTGAAAATCTTCCGACTTACGGGAATTTTCTTTGTTGGATGCAATAAATGTGTAAAATGCACACTATACGTTGGCTTACGCGTGCGTTGCCGAACTAAATAAAATAGGTTTGCTACATTAGAGTCGGTCAATTCAAACTGTATCGTACTGTGGGGATTTTTAGCGAGATCTCCGCGTGTCTTCCTAGATCTACCCGACAGCAGACAAGATGTCGCCATTGCTAACAACTGCCGCATCAGTTCAACAACAGAGTCTGTATAAGTCTGAATGAGTTTTAGTGTGCAGTATAGACAGATTGTTGTTTGAGTGTTTCGGAATCGTCAAAATCATATACAGTATAGGAATAAAAATGTTTTGTGATATACTAGGTAGTAGCGAGAATACTATCTGATGTTAATTCCTTTGTGTATGGACTTGATACTGATGTTACCGAAATAGTAGCGTTTGTTGTTGTTATTTATCATATACATGCAATCTCAGATGGGCTACACTTTATATTCCGTGAGAAATTTGAGGATTCTAGTATTGTTTATTTTTCATTCGTTTCACGACCACCATCCCAATACCAAAAAATAAACAAATATAATAAATAAAATAATATGTATACTGAGGGCTTGCAATATTGAATGTAGATTTTGTATTGATATGAGAAAAAGCGAGTACGACATTTAAAAAAAAAATCTCTCCAACACGATGTTTTTCTTCTGGTCACTGACTCAACCCAGAAAAAGATCCAGAGCCCAATTTTATTTCAATTTTTCATGATGTAAAATTGGTAGATTGTGAAAAAAAAAATGTTCCGAACTCAAATAATTAATTTCCGTATCTTCCCAGAAACGTATTTACTTATGTATTCCTAAAACAAGGTAAAATGTAAAATAAGGCCTTAGGTCTATATTCATCCTCAGAGTAGTACAATAATGCGTACCCTTCACGGTCAGAGCAGACATCAGTATCAGTGGATCGTGGCGCAACCCGGGATTTCAGGGTGTCCAAAAAACATCATCAAAGAGAATTCTGCTTGACTCATCCAAATCAAGTTTGACGTCTGCATCGTTTGAAGTGTTGTGTGCGCAAAAAAAGAGGCAGACATGCGTTTGAATCGTGCCATATGCATCTTATCGGAACACATTCCATACCTCACTACAAGTGGTGCCTGCCCAAACATATACAAATGTCGTGTCTGAATTTAGTTGCATGTCAGGACGTGGATCCACGCTTCCTCACCAAATACCTCCCCTCTATAACCCTACACCAACAAAAAATACAAACACCACATATACTACTACTACTACTACTACTACTACTACTACTACTACTACTACTACTACTACTACTACTACAATTAACACTAGGACTGCTGCTGGTCCTGCAGCTACTACTACTCATACTACTAATGATGATAATGATGGTGGTGGTTGTGGTGGAGGTGATGACGAAGATGATGATGATGATGATGATAGTAAAAATAATAAATAATTAATTAA
>JAULBS010146053.1:0-12424 GCA_032355785.1 Symmetromphalus regularis | reverse complement strand
TTCCAGCCAGTGGTCCACAACTGGTTCATCAAAGGCTGTGGTATGTGCTGTCCTGTCTGTTGGACGGTGCATATAAAAGACCCCTTGCTCCTTATCGGAAAGACTCCATTTCTTAACTAAAGCAGTTCTTTAACCATCACCCAACCTTTCTTTTCTCTCTTAAATCATTCTTTTCCACCCTGGACCCTGTGCCCTTGTCTTATGACATTGGGCCTGTGGTGGACATGCCCGAACCAAATGGAAATGGGCAAGTCAAACTTTCACCTCACATCTTATCGGAAAGATGTGATGGCAGCAGATTTCCTCTAAATAAATATGTCAGAATGACCATGTGATTGACGTCCAATTGCCAATGATAAGATAAAAGTCAATGGGCTCTAGAGGCGTCGTTAAATAAAACAAACTGTACTTTAATCAATCGTTTATTAGCATCCCTTTTCTAGGGTAACTCTACTTTTTATAAACAAATTTGTAACAAGTCCGATGACACAAAGCATTCTAGAAGTTAAGGGGGTCTGGGGGCATGCTTCCCATGGACAATTTTTAATTAGGAATGCCTATAGTGACAATACAAATTAAACCCTGAGATGTGTATGCAACCAGATCTGTAACCAAGGTAAGCAGACTAATTAAATTTATGCTATAAACATGTTAAATTCATGACCATAACAACAGGGCTTCAGTAACGGATCTATGAGGAGGGGGTCTAGGGGTCCAGATCACTCCCTTTTCTTGTCTTTTTTTCCTTTTTTTTACATTTTACAAGTGGAAGGACGTGAAAATTAGCCATTACCCATCACATTTAGACCCACCCCCTTTTTAGAAATCCTACATCTGTGACTAGGGCTTGATTCTTTCCATATAACTAACCTGTTGTTTGCTGCTGAATGACAGAAAGTGACCTTGACCTTCCATAATCAAGCAGCAGTCATCATGGTCAGTGTTGGACTTGCGCAGTTTGAAATCTGTTGGGCAGCAAACCTCATCGTTATTTAACAGCTCTGTACCACAACACTGGGCAGTAATGACTGTACCACTGGAATCTAAAAATATTTATACACAAATTAATATTTAAATGAAAAACAAAATTAATAATTTCATGATAGAAAAATATTGTTTGTTGTCATTACAAGAGACTATCAGGCATGGCAGAAGCAAGTGAATATTGGGGGGTGGGGGTGGCTAACACATATAGGCACGAAGCGTGGATTTTAAGTGAATACGAGGTTATTATCCCCCACTATGGCAGTACTCTCTCTCTCTCTGTCTCTCTCTCTCGCTCTCTCTTTCAGTAATGCTTTTGATTCAGCATTATTGGGGGGTGGGGAGCCTTTTAAATTTGCCACTTTAACAAGTGATTTGTTTTACAAACTATATAATTATACAATATAAATTGGTAATTTGATGATACTGTTTTTCTTTCTCAATACCATGGATCATCAAAAGTCTGTTATATATCTATACTCAACCAAAATAGAAAGTATGCATGTAATCAATAGTCATTTATTTTATATACCATATGACATTCATGGCAGACATTCTGGAATTAGATAACCACACCATTTAGGAGGAAGTATGTGTGTGCAGTAATATCACATGTTTGCTGCCAATGGACCATTACTATGACCACCCAATGAAACAAAAATATTTCAACATGCATACTTTTTGTTTGTTTGTTGAGTATATGTGTGTAAATATAGTCCTGTTTGTTTTTCAAAATAAAACAATGTTTTAACTCTCCATCAAACTGTTTAATCAGCAGCCAGTGGCAGACACAGAAAATCCATTTAGGGGGGACCCAATAATGTAATGCTGATTCGTCGGATTCTTTAATGTTAAAAAAAAGATTAAAATAATAAATGTTTAATGTTATTTAAATTGCAAACATTTTAGGGGCTGGGACCCTGGAGCCCTCTAAATCCGGTATTGACAGCTATCTGTTTTAAACAATAAAGAAATTACAACATATGGTGTACAAAAGAAACCTGCTGACACCTCATGTATTACTCATTTCTCCTTTTAATTACCTTTTTTTAAATTATGAAGATGTTCATCACAGCATATAGCTTCTCCAGGAGAAAACAACAGATTTCCACAGATCTCAAACTCCCTTGATCGTGTTAATAATTTACCCCCGATACAGTCCTGTAAAATTAAAATATTAGTATTCAAACCATGGGGGTTGGAACTAGGGGAGAAGAGCACTGACCCTCAAACTCAAAGCGTCAAAATATTATTTTTTTAGCTCAACATATAAGGAAATTACATTTTCATGCTGTTTAAAGTAAAACAAAAACATGTTGGAAAGAATGGCTTACTTTCACTCTACTGTTTTGTGATGGTAAGGACAGACACAACATTGGATAAAGGTTAAGTACTGTCAGAACATGATGCCTTACTTTCACTCAACTGTTGTGTGATGGGGAGGACAGACACAACATGGGATAAAGATTAAGTACTGACAGAACATGATGAATCACTTTCACTCAACCATTGCATGATGGGAAGGACAGATACAACATGGGATAAAGAAGATCAAGTACTGTCAGAACATGATGGGTTACCTTCACTCTACTGTTGTGTGATGGGATTGACAGACACAACATGGGATAACAGTTAAGTACTGTCAGAACATGGCATCTTACCCTCACTCTACTGTTGTATGATGGAAAGGAAAGACACAACATGGGAAAAAAGTTAAGTACTGTCAGAACATGATGGCTTACCTTCACTCTACTGTTGTATGATGGTAAGGAAAGACACAACATGGGATAACGGTTAAGTACTGTCAGAACATGATGACCTACCTTCACTCTACTGTTGTATGATGGAAAGGACAGACACAACATGGGATAACGGTTAAGTACTGTCAGAACATGATGACCTACCTTCACTCTACTGTTGTACGTTGATGCTGTTTCACTCCAGTAATTGATACAACATTTGTCATGACTGGGATCATCCTTAGGAACCTGCATCCTCCGATCACAGCAGATATAGCCCGACATCAGTTCCCGGCCATCACAGCAAACCTCGTCTTTACTCAGAGGCTTGGCTCCCACATCTGTTCAAAGTAAAGTTTGTTTTATTTAACAACATCTCTAGACCACATTGATTTTTATCATCATCGGCTATTATATTGTCATTCTGACATATTTATTTAGAGGAAACATGCTGCAGCCACATAGGCTACTCCTTCTGATAAGCAGCAAGGGGTATTTTATATGCTCCGTCCCACAGACAGGACACCACATACCATGGCCTTTGATGAACCAGTTGTAGACCACTGGTTGGAATGGAAAAATATCCCAAACTGTAGATGGGTCCACTGAGAAGCATCGATCCAAAGAACGATCGGTTCACAGGCGCACGCTGCTGTTATTTGTTTTATGGTTGTGCCTACTCTAAAAAGCATGACGGTGAAATATAAAATAAAATTTAGATTTTGGAGGTGTTTTAAACCTGTAACAATACATAACAAAAAAAATGGATTTTAAAATTGTAAAGCTACTCTGTATTGTAAAACCCAGTACTTTCTGTATAACGAATGGATGCTTTCTTCATCTCCTTCAAACCTTTAGAAAATATCAAAATATTTCTAAAAGACAGTTTTCCTCACTTTTTATTATCACCGACTGTTTGAAAAAAAAAAACATCCAATCAAATATAACAGTTTTCTTTACATTATGTCAAACTGTCCACCATCTTTGACAAGAATATGTCACTACAAAACAGTTTTTAATTATTCAAACATTTTAATTTGTTCATATGTGATTACAAAATATAAACAAAAAATTAAAACTTACATCCACAACAAATTTCTGTGTCTAAATTGAAGATTTGTTGATTACAACAATCTTGTGTGTAACGGTCAAAGGTCGCATTTCCGCAACATTTTGTGTGCGAGTTTATTCTTCTGTGAAGAACCTGGTTACATTGCATCCACTTCCTTTTATCAAATGATGATCCTGCAACAGTTACAATATTCATTTGAGATGTATTTTCAATCTACTAAAGATTTATCCACAATTGTTTAAAAGGCTAATTTTTCTAATGCTTATTCAGATATATATTTATCAGGTACGGTGGAAGCAAGTGAACATTGGGGTGGCTAATAGATCTAGGCATGAAGCATTGAGTTTCAAGTGGATACTATGTCAATACTCTCTCTCTTTCTTTCTCCCTATCTCTCCATTTCTCTCTCTCCCCCTCTCTCTGTCTCCCTCTCTCTCTTTATCTCTCTCCCTCTCTGTCTCTGTCTCTCTCTCTCTCTCTCTCTCTCCCTCTCTCTGTCTCTCTCTCTCTCTCTCTTTATCTCTCTCCCTCTCTGTCTCCCTATCTCTCTCTCGCTCTCTCTCTCTTTATCTCTCTTTATCTCTCTCCCTCTCTCTGTCTCTCTCTCTCTTGATTCACTTCTAATAATAAGTCCGCCAGTTCTGCTGTACCTGTTTATAACTATATAAAGATCTTTTATCCCAGAAAATATCCACACAAATGGCTAATATTCTCCATGCAGTGTAAAGGGCTGCTTTTTATAATATCTTTGTTTTAGTGAGTTAAAGTGTTAAAGTGTTAATGTGTTAAAGTGTTAATGTGTTAATGCGTTAAAGTTGTTCCATTACAAACAAAAGGACTGTTTGTTTAACGACACCCCAGCACACTGTTTTTATTCAGCAGTGTTAGGTATCAGACATACAGTATTTTGTGACATGGTCTTTAGAGTAAACCTACTATCGCCACATAGGTTACTCTTCTCAATTAGCAGCAAGGGATCTTTTATATGCACTTTCCCACAGACAAGAAAGCACATACCACATCCTTTGATAAAGCAGTTGTGGATCACTGGTTGGTGTAAGTGGTATACCCATGGAGCATTGTAGAAAACTCACTCTGGGTTGGAGCCGGTATCGAGATTAAAAATCTCCTGCCTCGACTGAGACTTGATCTCAATACCTATCAGCCATGAGTCCGACAGTTTAACCACTGCACCATCGGGGCTGGCATTCCATTTCAAATAGAAAACACCAAGAACTACAGGATTCTATACTACATTACCACTCCACCATCGGGGCTGGCATTCCATTTCAAATAGAAAACACCAAGAATTACAGGATTCTATACTACATTAAGTTACAACATTCAGAAATCAGCTTATTTATAGAACATACTCGTACACTATTACAACACTTCAATTCAAAAGCAGCAGTCTATATATATGTTCTCCCCGGACCCAGAGCTCTTGTCTAATGACAATGGGCCCGTGGTGAGCGTGCCCAAACCAAACTGGATGTGGGCACGTTATAAAACAACTTCAAGTCAAGTCAAGCAGTCTATAATTAACAGTGGCAGATCTAGATGGTGCTCCAGGGGCCTGGGACCCTTAAATTCAGTGATGTTTAAAAATGAATACTATTCAGTGATGTGTATATATATATATATTTTTTTTTTTTGTTAAAGAATCCAATGATTCTTTAGGGGCCCCCATAAATGAAATTTCTGGATCTGCCACTGATTAAGCTAGAAATAGTCAAAACATACCATTACTCAAGCACTGAAGATGTTCAACATTTGGAATGGTGACTCCGGTTTTCTCACAGCATTTCTTCTCAGTTTTATTGTAAGCTGTCGTTCTACAGCAACCAAACTCTCTGTTTACGCCATAGATGTGATTTACATCATTCCTTGAAACATTGTTGATTTTACCTATAATATATAAATAAATATTTTTATAAATGATAATTTATGTGGAATTATATGATGTTACAGCCTTGTCGAATAAAAATGAAATGTACCGTTGTTCAACTACAAACACACCTAACACATTATGTAACATGGCATTAGTACTGACAAGAGCAAATTCTCAAATCAGACTGAGTATATGTACTCCCAAAATTGGGAGGACTTGGTTTCTATTGCGGGGTGGGGGGAGTAGATGGTAGAATCAGTTTCCCAGTAAACACTATTTTATCTTGTTCATTTTATTTTTTAAATAATATATTTAACATCACTGCTTATGACTTGCTCTGATTAGCATGTTAACATCACTGCTTATGACATGCTCTGATTAGCACGCTAACATCATTACTCATGATTTGCTCTGATTAGCATATTAATCCTTGATTTAAAGACCAACCTGCACAACAACTTTGCTCCAGTAGATTAATTTCCTTGCCCTCACAGATGTCTCTATTTCGTGGCAATAGTGTGTTGCTCGTTCCCTCAGATTTACACCACTCATACCCATGCTTTCCCAGCTTACTGCCGCAGCAGAATGTTCCATCTTGTCTGTTGTAAAACCTGGACAGAGATGGATTGGTAGGATGATGACAACATCGCTTCTCTTTCCAGTTGATCAACTCCATGCCACAACAGCCATATGAATCCCTGTCTCCTGAAATTAAAATTTCAAACAATAAATATAAGCTGATTCTAAATCAGCAAATGATACATATTTCTGTTGATCAGTGCTACAACAACCAAATGAAACACTTTTTTTAGCCAATCAGGGTAAAATGTACTCTTACAACAGCCAATCGTTAAACGACAATCCTAGGAGGAGAGACGATTTTTATTACATATGTAATAACATACGAGGGAAATCGTACAATAAATATTACCCACATTATGCTGTACCACGTAGGTAATAAAATACATTATCACCAACTTATTTTAAACAGTATATCATAAATGGTTATTTACCAATATAATACCTTACCACCAACTTATTTTAAACAGTATATCATAAATGGTTATTTACCAATATAATACCTTATCACCAACTTATTTTAAACAGTATATCATAAATGGTTATTTACCAATATAATACCTTAACACCAACTTATTTTAAACAGTATATCATAAATGGTTATTTACCAATGGGTAATTTTCTTTCCATGTTCATGCAGCATCTTGTACTGTTCAGGTTGATAACTTTCTTGTCGCAGCACTCCCGAGTTTCACCACTTGGGCTGTATTTAGATATGATATTTTCACCGCAGCATATACTGTCTGACTTGAAGTAAAAATCGCCAGCTTCTGTAAATAAAATTAAAATATATATAAACAAGCTAAATATGTTTAAATGTATACTTTTCTTCATCTGACTTGTTGTTATGACTGGGTTTTTTAAAACGTTTTGGAGTGTTGTGAACTAGAAACAAAATAGAGGTGGGTGGATCAGTTTATTAGAAGGTTAAGACTGGATGGATGGATGCATAGATGGATGATAAATGGAGTGATAGATGGACAGACAGATGGATGGGTGGACGGATGGAAGGATGAATGTATGGATGGATAGATAAAGGAATGGATGGATGGATGGATGGAAGAATGGATGGATGGAAGAATGGATGGATGGAAGAATGGATTGATGGAGGGAGGGATGGATGGATTAGGTGGATGGATGAATGGATGGACAGACAAGACAGATGGATGGACAGATAGATGGATAAATGGACAGATGGATGGTTGGATGGATAAAGGAATGGATGGATGGATAAAGGAATGAAGGGAGGGAGATGGAGGGAGGGATGGAAGGAGGGAGAGATGAATGGATGGATTGGTTGGATGTATAAATGAATGGATGTACAGACAGACAGATGGATGGATGGATAGAAGAATGGATGGGCAGATGGGTGGATCGATGGATAAAGGAATGGATGGATAGATGGATGGATGGACAAATGGATGGACAAATGGATGGATGGATGAACAGATAGATAGATAGACAGATGGATAGACAGACAGATGGATGGATGCATGGACGGATGGACAGATGGTTGGATGGATAGTTAGAATGGTGAATGGATGGATGATGAAGATATTTGGTCTGATATTTATTATTTTAACATTCAATAAATGTCAAAATGTTAAAAGAAAATGATCATAGACTATACTGATAAACTAATTAGCTAGTAAATAATATTTAAAATAAAACAAATTACCATAGCAACATTTCTTTCCATGAAATATGGGCTCAACTTTACCCCTGCAGCATTGCTTCTTATTGGAATCAATTTGTTTGTTGCCACATGGAATAAACTGACCAACACACACAGATAAGATTATGCCTACAGGAGAGATAGAATGAAATATTTAAAACAATATTCTAAAACAAGTACAGTAAAGAAGTACAAAATTATATATATATAATTGTGCACATACATACATACATACTCAAAAAACAACAAAGGAATACTGAAAACAAATTGAAACATTTTCAGAATAAAAATTAAGTAGGCCTAACATATACATGAAAAAATGTGTACTAGAATTATAATGAAATTAAAAATAAAAATGTTCCTAATAACGTAGATTATTCAGAGGAATACTGAGAAAAATACACAGGTTATTACACCTTTTAGTTTTATTACTTGGTTTAAAGATCCAACCCTAAAAACTGTGAAAGTGAAATAAAAATAACCATTTAATTTTGGAAATTAAAAAAAAAAAATTTTTAATATTTATTTATTATCTTTTATTACTTTTTAATTTTTTGTTATCTTTTCTTCTTTTTTTAATACGTCATTGTTACACCTTTTAGTTTTATTACTGGGTTTATACAGATACAACCCTAAAAACTGTGAAAGCGAAATAAAAATAACCATTTAATTTTGGAAATTATAAATACATGCATTAGTCTTAGACAACTATTCTATATAGGCTAAACCCTTATATAAAATTGTAAAGTTCTAGAATTTATTAAAAGTTTATGACTGAAAAAATAATAATAATACAAATGAAATTAAATATGTTTTCTTACCAACAATTACTGCTTTCAAAACCCAACAACTTTTCGCGAAATCCATTTCATAAATAGTGTAATTCCAAAGTAAGCTTCCAGTTCATAAAATATTAATGTTATGTTCTGAGATGCGTAGAGGGAATTCCCTCGGTGACGTGATAATTGACCTATTTAATTGTCAAGTGGGTATTTCCCCATAACCTAGATAGTTTTCTGTTCCTTGTTAAGGAAAAATACCAAGTAAATAGAACGTTTTTGTCACTAAAACACTGAAGTATAATGGATAAATCAGCCTCGGGTGAGTGCGCATTATATGTAATCAGATAATTATGTTTTTGTCAAACTGATAACAACCGAAACCTACTTAGGTTTTTTATAATATCATCCTACATGTTTTCGACATGTTGTGTGTCCGTTGTAGTAAACGTACACTGGGTATTTCAAGTATTCAAATAAGGGTATGAGTAAATAGGCAATAATAGTATAATGAGTAAATATGTAATAACAGTATTTTGTGTATCATTCATACTTTGAAACATGTTGTCTAAAATTTAGTACAAAGATTATCCCAGGTCAACAAATTCCACACACGGTGAAGTTCCACCAAGATGTAAAAAAAGAAGCAAATTTTGTTTGACTGTTGGCAAATGTTTGTGAATTGTCAATCTGGTTACATGTGTGCAGCCTTATTCCCATATATCATGTATTCCTATTTGCCAAACATTTACCATTCACTTAATCAGAAATTATTTTATTTTCCATTTTCCATTTCTATTTAGCCTACAGATACCCCACATCATCAGAAATGGTAATCACCGTAGAGCAGAAAATGGACTTACTTTTTATTGGGCTGGGCAGTATGTCCAGCATGAATGTATGGGAACAAATATGCATTGGTTTTGGTGAAAACATTACAAAAAATATCTAGATACGCTTATTTTTTATTTTTATTTGAAAAAAATATTTGTAAAAGAACTGCCAATTTATGTGTTTATTACATCCCATTTCACATTAAATCACCCAATATCGACTGATTTTCGTCTACAACTGCTGACACATTAAAAATAAATGGTGGTTAAACCAATACGAAACTTCATCTCACCCACTAGCTCTGTTGGTCTTAAATACCAGAAAGAGCGAGATGCACCGTTTCACTTTTGTACCATGTAACATTAATAAAAACAAATAAATTACCTACAATAAATTTTTTAAAAACCCACTTAAAGCTTAAATTTAAAGAGAAAATAAAATAATCCAAAACTGCTTCAGGTGTAAGATTGATCTGTAATCTGAAATTTTTTAATTTTTTAATTATTATTTTTTTTATAATTATCGTAACATTTTTCTCAATCCTTATAACATGATACTACCAAACTCACCATCCTTCCCTCTCCCATTCCTGCATAGTCCTCTCCAGAAAAAAAAAATGAACCAGTCATAATGTAATACATTACTATTTTTATTTACCGAAGCATATTTGTTCCCAGCAAATTTCAGAGCCTTGCCACATTTACCAATGCTGGATATACTGTCCAGCCCAATAAGCAGTATATCTATATTCTGGTCTATGGAAATAGCACATTGAAGTACCAGGGTTTTATGATGAAAAGTGCCAAGAGGACAAACAACTGTTTTTTTTAATTATTTGGCAACTGAGACGTGTCAAAAAATTTCTAGAAGTAGAAATGATCTTCATCATAAAAAATTGAATATTCAAAATATTTCCTTCAAAATATATATTATTTGACTTTTTGTTTCATTTCCAAAACCGTTTTTATATTATCCCTATGTACAAGTAAAGTTTGTTTTATTTAACGACGCCTCTAGAGCACATTGATTTTTATCTTATCATCGGCTATTGGACGTCAATCATATGGTCATTCAGACATATGTATTTAGAGGAAACCTGCTTCTGCCACATAGGCTACTCTCTCCGATAAACAGCAAGGGATCTTTTATATGCACTGTCCCACAGACAGGACAACACATACCATGGCCTTTGATGAACCATTTGTGGACCATTGGTTGGAACGGAAAATAGCCCAACCTGCAAGGGGTCTACTGAGAAGGTATCCCTATGTACAAGTAAAGTTAAAAACAATAGTGTCATCTAATTTGAAGTGAAATAAACAAGATAAATGTTTTGGCACAATATATTTTTTTTTTTTAATATTTTCGGTGCCTGAAATGATTCAGATAATGTCAAAATAAAAACGAACCATTGACCATAAATATATATGAACTGATTCCACTGCGTTCCAGACAGTCATCTACTACATTAAGTATATCAGTCATATTATCCTGTGTGGTGGAAAATATTTGTTGCTATTCAGAAAAGAATAGCTTATGTGATCATCCCTTGAAATTGAGACAGTGTTGTGATCACACTTGATTGCTGTCACTAAATCATTTTACTTTGGCACAGTGATGGCAATTTCAAGAAAATGAGCATGCTGCATAATATATTTATATTTTTATGATAAAAGTATTATGCTAACACAAACCAATTTTACCCATTTTTGCAGCAGTGATACGAAAATGATAGGAAATGAAATTTCGGTTCCATGATTTTGACGACACGGTACATGTGCCTTGAAGTATCAAAATAATTTTTCTGCAAACCTTCATTTTTCGAAATGTTCAAAATCATTTACTTAGAACATTTTCTTTATAATTTTACACATGTGTATGGTTCAAAAATACTGTAGAAATGAATCTTAAAGTTTCATTTTGTGCAATTTATATCTCTTTCAAAAAAATGAAAATTCCAAAAAGGGGAAAACCCTATCAAACTAATATTAAAAGTAAGTCATTATTTATGCTGCATGCATGTACGTGAGTATTAAGAGACACCAAATTTCAATATTGCATTATCCAGTGAACTTTAATTCTTTATATTAAGATTAAATGATTTGTTAGCAATAGAAAGTTACATAGTGGCAGAAGTGGGACACTGGAGTCCTTGGCACTCATTCCCACCTAGTAAATTTACTTTTTAAATTCTGTCTATATATTTTTACTGTACAAAATACACAAAGCTATATAGTGGGCCTTCCAAGAATATTATCTGTTCTGCTACTAATGGGTTATACTTTATAGTGTGGTTTCTTTCAGAGAGGGGCTCTGTTTGGTAAACATGTTTTTGTGAAATATACATTATGTGAGATTAATGATACATTATCAAGATTAAAGGAAACAGGAGATCAATTACAAAGAAAATGTGTACATTATATATTTTAACAAATGGTTGATATAAAATAGTGTCTGGGTAGTCCTGGCAGGCCAGTGTATTTTTGAACCTCTGATTAACATTGTTTGTTTAACATTGTTTATTTGTTTAAGACTGTTTACATTGTATTTACCCATTAGACTATTTCTCCTGTTCTATAATATGTTGAGGTGACCGTTGTGGTCAGTTTGTCTATTGAAATAGTATTGTAAACAGATCATCATGGTTATTGTACTTCATCTCATGTCATTTAATAAACTGACCCATCATGCAATTTGGATGTTATATTATAATGTAGTTTATATGTTGTAAAACTGTTATATGCTAGATGATAACCTGCCACTGTTTCTTAGTTTTATAATAAACTGACACATCATGCGGTTTGGACATTAAGTATAATGTAGTTTTTTATGTCGTACAACTGTTTTATGGTATATGATAACCTGGTACTG
>JAULBS010146042.1:0-12425 GCA_032355785.1 Symmetromphalus regularis | reverse complement strand
TAGTAGTAGTAGTAGTAGTAGTAGTAGTAGTAGTAGTAGTAGTAGTAGTAAGCTGGGAAATAAACATTAAAAGTAGGACCAGTTTTGCCAAACCGTGGGACAGTATTAAATAACTTCAGCCCATTTTTCGAAATATTAATTCTTTGACCTCTAAAATTCAATCATTATTTACCCTTGATAAAACAAAAACAAAGTACAATAAACAAACTTTTATTTTTAGGAGGCTATGCTGAAAATTAAACGGTGATCCAGTGTGTTGATTATTAAGGAGCTGTTATAAATGAATTGATTGACCCCTAAAACCTAAAACATTAAACGTTTTGTTCTAGATGACGACGTACCCGAGATAATATCATTTCTGTGATATAGCAGCCATATTGGACGCCATCTTGAATATTTTAAAATGTTCAAGGACAAAAAGGTTGCACCGCCTGTATTGCTAACTCATATATTGCTAGTTTGTTTGTTTTGTTTAACGATATCACTAGAGTACATTGATTTATTAATCATCAGCTGTTGAATGTCAAACATTTAATAATTTTTGACACGTAATCTAAATGTGAGCCAGCCTCTAACAGGTTTTGAACCACTGCCTTCAGCTTAAAGGGCAAGGTCAGACCACAAGCCTTATCTTTAAAATAACACTGCTCCTGTCATCATTCAAGACAAACTGTGATTGGTGACAACTTTCAGACACATCTAGTTGTGCTACACAGTATTTCTATAAAACTGGACTTGGTTCTCTTTGGTTACAGATTTATAAATAAATTTAACCAAGAGCTATTCAGACAGTTACTAGTGCTGGCCTCGTACAATTGTGAACAGTAATAATAATGGGAAAAATAAAAATCAAGAAACTTGTTTTCCAAAACTATTTTTTTAATTATCTTATTCAATGATAATTCGAGATTTTCTATCATTGGACCATTGAGATGCACTTCAATGATGGAAGGAACACTTATCTATACCGATGTGGAAAGTTCAGCCTAAAATAAGGTTTTCACAAACAGACGGAATCTTTTATGTAATCTCCAATTTTTCTATTTTAATTTAGACGATAATATCAAACTATGCATATGTCAGTTATCCATTATATATCTCCATCGGCCCATATGAAACCAGTTATATCTGTTTAATCTTTGATTTCCGTGTTTTACTCCCTCCATCTGCTCTAAACACACACAGATGTTGACGTATGAGAAATGCGCGAATGCCATATAGTATTTCAATGTTGCGCCATCTGTCGGTAGTTGACACAAGATAACAAAGGTTTCGTCTTAAAAAAGAAAAAAAATGCAATAAAGTAATATCATCATAGCTATATATATGTTATATTGGGAAGGAGATCCAATTATATATTTATGTTATAAAATATAGTTTATGACTGTAATTTAGTGGAGTGCAACCGTTAAATTGTATCACTGTTATTATTTATTAATATGAATATATTAGCAGTTATAATGGTAATAAAATACCCGTCACTGAGAGGGCACTATTCTTTAGCACCAGCCAGAAGCGGATGAAAATGGAGTTTGTTACTAACATATGTTTTAAAGAAGAAATACACAACCACCACAAAGTTTTCTTCTTGAGATTATCTTTTGTTAATTTTTATTTATCTAAAAATATGTTTATTATCTTTCCTTTTTACAAATGCCTACCACAAAAAGTATGAATCGCGCCCAGCGATGGAGCTTTCAGATTATCAGCAAGAGTACGTTAATATAGATCTTTCCACACGCAGAAATACACACATGAAATGAACAAAGATTCCAGTGAGTTCACTGGAGGGCATAGATCCATCAAGCTATCACACTTCAGAATAAAAAAAAAAAAATGAATTATTTGTTTAACGACACCCCAGCACATTGTTTATTTATTAGGTGTCTGACATGCCGGTATGGTGTTTTTCAACACATGGAAACTTCCTACCGCCACATAGGCTACTCTTTCCGATTAGCAGCAAGCGCTTTGCCACAGATATTATAGCAGATAATAATTTTGATAAACCAGTTGTGGTCCACTGTTCCTCGCAAATCGTATACTGAGCCCTGGATTAAAATTCCATGCCTCGACTGAGATTTGATCCCATGCCTCGACTGAGATTTGATCCCAGTATCTACCGTGAATCCGACAACTTAACCACTGTGCAACCGGGACTCATCCTCAGGGTAAAAACGTCAGACAGACGCGCTAGCACAAAGATGTATTATGGTGTTGCAGACGGCGTGAGTATATCAGTTGTTTGAATAAATATGTTCCTTCCAAAACCATAAACTCGGCAAACTGGTGGAATTAGCTAGATAAATAAATACAGTTCGGTTTGTTTACTAACAGTTGCGGCTTACCCATCAATATGGTGTTCATACAGTAAACGATGACTCCACAACACGGGCATTCCTGAAGTGAGCAAATACCAACTTTTATATCTCAGTTTTCCGCCACACACTAAGTGCGAGTAAAAATTACTAGTCGTTTTTTAAAGGATTATTATGTGCTGAAAGTTCCTTTTTATTTATTTATTTTTTATTATTATTATTATTATTATTATTGTTATTATTATTATTATTATTATTATTATTATTATTATTATTACTGGTTTGTTTAACAATACCACTAGAGCACATTGATTTATTAATCATCGGCTTTTGGATGTCAAACATTTGATTATCCTGACACGTAGTCAAGTGTGAGCCAGCCTTCAATGGGTTTTGAACCACTGTCATAACAGTGGCGTTAGAACGAAATTCTGATTGGTAGCAGAGCGGGGAGGGAGGGGGGTGCTTGTTATTATTATTATTATTTTTATCTCTTTATATAGTATTTTTCTTTTTATTTATAGGAATTATTGGGGGAGGCTAGTGCCCCCACATACCCCCTTACTGGTTCCAACGCCCCTGTATTAGCTTGAGATGGATTGATTATTTAACGACCCCCAGCACAAAAAATAAACATCGGCTATTGGGGGGTATTAGCTTGAGAGTCAAATGTTCTACAACTGAACCACAGAGGCTCTTTATTATTATTATTAATTTGTTCATATTCAGTTAATATCAGAACCCAGAAGTGGATATCAATAGTGTCACATCCATGGATAAGAATTTCTCATACAGCAGTTCTATGGAATAGATATGGTCTGGTAAACAGGGAGAATGACTATTCTAGTTAGTTGGTTAGTTGTATTTATTTTCATGATTATATCCAATTAAGAATCAAGCACGCTGTCATGGACACACAACTCAGCTTCCAGCGCTGTCTGTCCAGGAAAGACGTTAGTGTTAGCAGGAGAGACGAAACCCGCTGCCGCCACACTAATGCATCTACTCTTATAGATAAGCCGTAAGGGGTATTTTTATGCACTATCCCACAGACAGCAGAGCACATACCACGGCATTTGATAAACCAGTTATAAACCACTAGTTGGTGTAAGTGGTATACATTTATCAATCACTCTGGGTTGAAATCGATACATAGATTAAAAATATCATGCCTTGACTGAGATTCGAACCCAGTACCTACTAGCCACGAGTCCGATAGCTTAACCACTGCACTAACGGGACCAGTTTGAACGAGAATGCGAATGCATAGCCATTATTATAGGAAGATTTATGAGAAACAAAACTTGGGGGCGTGTGATCACTTTAGTGCGGGCAAGAATGCTAATCTAACACACTTTACACAAACTAACGCAGATGAACTGTTCATTAAAACATTTAACCTCTACCTTTTGAAACTATTTAATCATCATACTCACCATGGGCGTAAATCACAGGGGCCGGGGGGGGGGGGGAGAGCGCCCCCTCACTATTTTGACAGGGGATGACGCCTATATAATTATCCCCCAACTTTTTGCTTAGAAAAACTGAAAATTTCATTGAAATAAAAATTAAAATGCCTAAATAATAATTTTCACCAGTATTTCTCTTTATTGTATCAATGTAACACTTAACCATGTTGTCTTAGCAGAAATATACCAAAGTACACAAGGGATTCATAATGGTGTCAATTCTGGTGGGATGGGGGTGATCTTTTTCCCCCCACATTTTGGACATGGGGATGTTACTTGCCCCCACTTTCAGGAAGCGAATTTAGCAGTGGTGTAGCACAATATAAGAAAAAAGTATATAAAGTGATATACTTATGTTTATTGTGTGCATGGTACAAAAGTTTTCAAATTAAGTTGGTTTATTCTTTTGGCACTTATTATTCGTTTCTGTGTGCCACTTCTTGTAACAAAAAGTTTAGTACCCCAAATGTTGAGAACTTTTACTTATGCATATTTAAGTTTTAAGTTAAGCAGATCTGCTTATAAAAACATTTTGTGTGAGATGTCTGTGTTATGTTTTAGGCTGCTTTTAGAGAGATTTTTAAAACCCAAACATTCCACATGTGCAAAAAGTGACTTCCATATTATGTCATTCTACATGTGCAAAACGTGACTTCCATGTTATGTCAAATATTGTTACATTTTGTTTTTAAAGTGTTTAAATATGATTTTTTTTTAATGACTATGATTTTATATTGACTAGTATATACATACTTGTATGTTGTTGTTTTTTTACTCACGTCATTTCCATAATAATGTAACCATCATTTGTAAGTAGCAGATAACTGTTATTTGTAATTGGCAGTTAACTGTTCGTTGTAAGTGGCAGGTGATTGTTACTTGTGAGGGTTTGGTGTAGGGTGCAGAGAGTTTAAATATTAGCTCACTCAACAGTACAGTTTAGTCAGTGACTACTCTGATGAGATCTTCAGACTGGACAGTTTTTTCTTTATATTTAATTTATAATTACGAAGAATGACATGCATGTACAGTGTATTAACCAGTGCAGCTGTGTTCTGTAATGTTTGGAAGTATACGTATATCTTCAGGATCTTAAATCTTCCTGGTGACTACTGAAACAGCTGTATTTGTTTATTATAGATGTAAGCACACCAAACATATCTTCCAAGATTTTATATTTTCATTTTGTGTATAACTTCAAATGTAATGGTGCCTCTATTTGAAATAGTAGGTTTATTTATTTATTTACTTATTTATTTATTGTTTAAATAAAAAAAAAAAGTTTCATTAAAATTTGTGAATTACATGTAGAACAAACGTGTAACCTTTAGATGTGATGTTCTGCATTTTAAGATCTTCAAAAGTATAAGTACTGTAATATATTTACATAGTCAATTATAGTACCATTTGAAATTGGGTTGAAGACTGGGTTCGAATCCCATTTGGGTATGGTAGTTGTCATCCCAGTATCAGATCCATTCTGAATGGATATGTGTAAACACCATTTATCCCAATTTCATTGGTATTTACAGTGTTGATTACAGCCAGTTGTCCTTGACTAGTATATCAAAAATCATGGTTCATGCTATCATACTCTTGGTACACTGCATATGAAACATCCCTTGGCTGTTAGTGAAAAATAGTAGGAGGCAGTGGTTTTCCTCTCCAATACAAATATGTAATGTTGCCTTGCATGTGTCAGTATGAAGGTGTGTGTAATTTTGTGTGGTTCTTGGTGCAGCTGGTAAAGGATACTAATTATTCATCATGGAAATTTATGAAATTGATAGAACAGAGAATGTGCTTGGCGTTTTAATAATATAAATATTTGTTTTTCTTTAATATGGTATGCAACTTTACTATTAATTTTGTTTTAGAACATCTTACATCCAAGTTCACTTTTACAATGTATGTATAAACCATGTCTATTTATATATTTATAACAATTTGCTCATCTATATTAATATATTTCTATGAATTAATTCTATTTATATTGATTTGTTATTGTTTAAAATATTTGTTTTAAGTGATTCAGTAAAAACGAATATATTTTAACAGATATGCTATATTTCATATTAGAACAGCTTCTCTATTTATACATGTATTTATTTTATGTTTTTTGATCATATTTTTGTAACCATCATGTTAAATATAATATATTTCTTGCCAAATTATTTATTAAAATTGAGATTACTCTGTAGATGGTTTATTTCTTTTTCAATTGTGTAGACATACTTTTTGTGGACTTATAAATGTAAATATCAGCTCTGACAGTTGAATAAACAGTTTGTCTTTCAGGTGGGGTATGGTATCTAGGTATTCTGAACATCCCTCTTAGACCATTAATTTAGAAGGGTTTTTTTATTCCCCATTTTCTCAATAAATAGTTGTTAACTTATTTTCATCCTCTTCCTCATTGTTAAATTTCTTAAAACTGTCTTTTGATCCTTTCATAATTTTTTGGTCTGTCCCTTTGGAATACAGGCAAGGCTATCTGAATGACAGAAGTATTATAATATTGAAGACAAACTCACAGGCAGAATTTATCATGAGTAGAATATTTTGTTATATACAGGCCAAGCAATGGTTGTAAAAATCAGGGGCATTGGATCTGGGGGGTCTGCAGCCTCCCCAATAATTTAAAATTTTAATGTTATTCTTGTTTTTTTTGATAAAGTCAGTTGCTTCTTAGTATTAGCAGCCTCCCCAATATGAATTTCGTTCCAACGCCACTGAAAATGATGAAAATATGTGAACAAGGTTTAAATGTGTTTCTGCATAAAGACATTTTATTTATTTTACACCACTGAATGACATCCAAACGCAGATTTTTCTTTTTGTGCTAGGGTGTCATTAAACATGCCTTATGTCATATCAGACAATTTATGTAGATGTTTGTTGTATCAGAACATGTGCTAGAATGATAGAGTATTGTTTAAAATCTACTATAATGAACATGATGTAAGTATCTTACAAGTTGACATATGTACTCATATGTACATATTTCTGCTTTGTTTTGATTAGTTTATTCCTTAAATGCACATATTCTATCTGTCATCTTCAGACCGATTTCTGTGTGTGTTTATTATTTTTATGAATTATTTCTATTCCTCTATTGGTGAGAGTCCATCTTGCTGGTGATGTTTGCGATCCAGGCAACGAATTGCTCCACCCTTGTGTACACCCCATAGCTGTGGCCACATGTCTTGTTACCTTGCGACCAACTGACAATTCCAGCCAGATACCATTTGTCGTCATCACCTGGGCATATGAGAATATATTCTTTGTTTAAATATGTATGCACATCATATAATTATAGAATAATTAAAATTATAACAGCAAATTGCTCATATCAAGCCCAATAATAAGGTATATCAGATATAATACAACTATGAATTATGGATACTGGAATGACAAGAACACTGATTTAGCAGCAGTGGACACAGGGGGTTAGGAGTTTAACACCCCCACCCCTTTGTCTTTCTAAGAAACAATTTTTCACTTCATCTGTAACTCAAAAATCTGTAAAATGTCCCAAAAATGGGGAAAAAAATTAATTCTCCAATTGGAACCTCCTCCCCCCACCCTTCCTTAAAATGTCTGCACCTGCTTAGCGCACATGAAATAGTCTATTCCATAATGAATGAAAGATGTATCCTACCTTTTGAAACGAGGGGTCCACCTGAATCTCCACTACAAGCATCTGCTTTAGCTTCTAGATTACCAGCACACAGCATGTTGTCCGTTAACTCATAGTTCTTATCTGTCAAATAAAATACACAGTTAATATTCTCTTTGTCTTGTAGTTGGTTAGCACAGAGCATCATAGATCCATGGGGAGTTAGGGGGTCCAACCTTGCTCTCAGGTTTTATTTGTCCCTATTATATTCAATCGTAATTTTGGAACTTGTCTCCCGTATTTGCCGTCAATTATTTTCCATTATAATTTAGTCGTAACTTTGGGAACCACCCCCACCCCCCACCCCACTTCAATATTTACAATATCTTTGGACCCCCGCCCTTCCAAAAATGTCTGCATCCAACTATGAGTTTGTTGTCCGTTAGATCACAGTTCGTATCTATCAAATAAAATATATATTTAAATGTGCAATATCATTGTTATAGGTTCCATATTTTATCATGTTTACATATATTCGTGATAAAGAATTTCAAACTAATCAATACCTACATAGTATAATTAACAATATAACATCAAAAGTTTAATATTACACACTCAAATTATAATAGTGTTCAGCCATAGTCATTTTCCAATATGAACACACCCGGTAGTATATTAAGTAATATTAAATCTGTCAGTAGGCTATATTGCTTTAATTGACAGTAATTCGTTGTTTGCATTTAATTGATGGTAAACTTTTAAATTTTGAACAAAAATAGAATTGGTACGTAGTGCGGGGAAATCTCCAAAGAATATGAAATGTAGAATACTATATAAATAGGCCTATGTGTTATTAATTTATCATCCACCTGTTCCGTTGTGTGTTATTTGCATTCTGCACTGCTCGAGAGTAGTTACTTGAAGTTTAGCCATCCGCAGAGTCGCCGACGTCGTTCCGTTCTCTGTTTTTCCCCATCCAGTGACTACATAGTCCGTGTTAGGTGTATGGACACTGGTCAACTTGGAGGACAAACACACAGGTTTTATTTTGTTGGTTAGCTCAGCGGGGTTAGTCAGACGAAGCAGTGCTATGTCGGAATCGAAATTCCCTGGATTGTAGTTTGGGTGAATGTATATTTGTGCAATCTATGAGCAAACAATAATAATATGTTCAGTTGACAATAACACAAGAAACATAGCAGGCCCGTACGTATGATTTTCTTTAGGGGGTGCGTTTGTCAAGGCCCGAAGGGATATCCATGTTTCATTTTCGTTTTTAACGTTATTCTAGTAAATTAACGTCAATCCAAATTTGCATTTACGGACCTCGACAGATTTAGGGGGGTGCGTGCGCACCCGTCGCACCCCCCTAACCCCCTGCGTACGGGCCTGACATAGTCAATGACATGGTGAATGGTATGTCAAAACATCGGGCTGTTTATTTGAAAATTATATTTTACAAGACAAAAACTCAGCTGTTTAAATATTATGTCTAAACCAAAAATAATAATGAAAACACAAGTATCTTTAAAATATAGTACATTTTAAAAAGGTTCTTCATGTCTGAAACATAAATGTATATATCGGTAAACAAACTCAACACAATTCAACTGCCATCTACAAGTTCATGTAATGTAAATAACGACATTTAACGTATACCATGTATCATTAAAATGGGTTATGTAATGTGTGTGTCTTCTAGGAAGATGTGAATGAAGGCATACTGAAAATGGTCATAGTATGTATACCTACCTTGCTTTGCTGGATACCGTCCTCCTGATGATTCTGTAAGTAGAGTTTACCCATCACCACTCTGAGCTGTTCTAAAGGCTGTGTATCTCGCAGCCTATGATGAGTGACACAGTGTGCAGCTGTCACCACCCAGTCAGAGAATATGAGGCTACCACCACATCTAACATTCCAGTTACCCCGCGCACCTCTATGAGACAACCCGACATGCCACGGCCACAAGTCGATCATCGTGGCTTCTCCGTTGACAATCAGACCTTTTGATAATGTCGAACGTTTTCCACATTCTAGAACAAAGTCGATTTTAAGTTATGGTTATTTACTGTGCACTAAACGCTGAATATCTGTTATAACACATATATACAATATGATTACTGTTATATCGCATTTAATATCCAGTATCTTTAGATGTCTCTATTTAACTAAAGCTAGGAATTAAACATACCAGCTTCACAGTACGGTACTTCTCCATTCCATTTGCCGCTGTAGTTACATGTTCTTCTGTAGGTGCCGTGTAAGTGGTAGAAGATGTGGCATCGGTACTCAACAACTGTTCCTACTGGATACAGACCGGGGATTAGATGAAGAACGTTATTTTCAACTTTGACGTAAGGCAGGCAGTTCTCAGTATTGGAGGTGTCTGTGTCAAACACCAAGTTGGCACTGTCGTTAAAAGTAGGATTCTTTAAAACAATGTGCAGTTCGTGTTAATGTGTTAATAAAGTATATAATGGTATTTACGTCCATGAGTTTCACTGTAACTCAATCATTAATATAAAAGAAACAATAAGCTTATTGTTTACATTAATCATGTGTGAATAAGCTAAACTTACCACCGAGCCTCAGTGGTCCAATGGTAGGATAGTGGACTCTCAAGAAGAACAACGTCACTACCTGTCACAATATACTAAATGTTTAATAAATCAATATGATCCAATGATGTCTTTAAAAAAAAAACCAAACCCCAAACAACAACAACTTTATAAAAAATAACCTTACCAACCATGTCCAAAGCAGTGTACCATATTATCTGATACTGCTGGCTCTTTGCAGGTGACCACTGAAATGAATAGTGGAGCAATTAAAAATATATATATACTAAAATAATGTTACTGTAAACAAGACATTGCAAGCAATATGCGGACATAGTTTATAGAATAATTTCAAAAATAAGCGTATTAAACATGTTTATTGTCGAAATAAACTATGATGGTCATAGCTCATGTTTTACAAGGTTTGAACAATAACAGGATAAACACCTGTAGGGTTGATTTTAAGTCGACAGTTCAACCTCGATTCTAAGTTTAAACTGTGTCCACACATGTTAAAAGAATGGATTGAACTGTAGATTGTGGCTGAATCGTTAACGAGAAACTGGGCCTTAATGTCTTAAATAACATGCTCTTCCATATAACATCAGTACATATTGAATAAATATTCTTTAAATTATCTAAGAAGGTAATGTAATATACCATAAATGCACTTAGGCTATGTTAAGTGTGTATAGTAGTAATAGTGTCTCTAAACATACCATGAACACACTGAGGTGTATTTGCAAACCACTTCCCATTCTGTCCACAGTGATTCGTTCGATTCCCCACCAGAAAGTAATTCTTGTCACAATGATAATGAATGCTGAAAACATAACTCAACGTAAGCAAACTCAGCATATATTACATGATAGCTCGACATTGCCTCAACACTAATAATTATAATCCTTAACATATTCTATGTGTACAGTCAGAGAAATATTTCGACAATCACCAATACTTTAACATAAACATACAACTCAGAAATCAACAATATAAATACTTGTATTTTTACCTATCTTTGATGTATGACGGATGCTACTAGGATAAGCTCAACTTTCGTCAACACCTGTTATCATCACCTTTTAGAAACCCTTCGTAAGCACAGCTCCTCACGATGTGGCCCACGACCTTTGAATTTGGGTATAGTTGGATTTAGGTGTATGGGTATGATCTCGATAAAACACACAAAACATTGTCCATATCAAAGTAGTGACTACCCAATGCTTGATATTATAGGCTTAAATACACGAAGAGGAGGTTGTAGATAAATCTTAACCTGTTTCCAGGTGAACCCTAACATTCGATTGTATGTGTGAGCGGGCGCGCCCATGTGTGTGTTCGACGGAGGCGAGTCGTTAAATAAATATTAAATAAACTGTATCCACGTACTGTGTTAGTTCGCATCCTAATCACGATATAAAGCCATGCAAAGGAGGCTGTAGACTAAATTTTAATGTTTACCTGTATCCAGGTATTGTTTGTCCATATCATGATAATATTATAAATCCACGAAGAGGATATTGTAGACAAACGTTTACCTGTATATAAATACTGGCGGTCCACATCATGAAAGTCCATATTCTAACGTTATTAGAAAACTACGAAGATGAGGTTGTTGACAAATGTTTACCTGTATCCAGGTACTCAATGTACATTTTCTGATGTTATTAGAAAACTACGAAGATGAGGTTGATGACAAATGTTTACCTGTATCCAGGTACAGAATGTACATATTCTGATGTTATTAGAAAACTACGAAGAAGAGGTTGTAGACAAATGTTTACCTGTATCCAGGTACTGAATGTACATGTTCTAACGTTATTAGAAAACTACGAAGATGAGGTTGTATACAAATGTTTACCTGTATCCAGATACTGAATGTACATATTCTAACGTTATTAGAAAACTACGAAGATGAGGTTGTAGACAGATGTTTACCTGTATCCAGGTACTGGTTCACCATATCCTGACGATGTTATAAAGCCATGAAGTGGAGGTTCTTGTGGTGGACAAACCACTGTGAGCATTACGTCACTCTGGTTAACACATCTAATGAAAATAAGACTGTTTAAATAAGAGTGTCAATGTAATTGCAAAAAACAATATCGTTTGTTACCAATATATTTGTTTTAAATGTTTCATCAGTAATTCTTAACATTTCCTTGTAAAAATAAGTAATGCTTGTTAGTCACAGGCTATTTGGTGAACATATTATCTTAATCAGCGAATAAGAACAGTTTTATAAAGTAAACTAAGAAGAAGCAAAAAAGCCATTAAAAATATTATAAGTAAATAATTGGAACCTATTTATTAAATATATTTCATATTTAAAATAATAGAAACAACACATACTTAGAAGAACCGCAAACCAGTCTCGCTGATACCAGGCCCGTACGCAGGATTTTCTTTAGGGGGGTGCGTTTGTGAGGATATCCATGTTTTATTTTCGTTTTTAACG